>SCDY01000357.1:55000-67118 GCA_004143825.1 Drosophila micromelanica
AGCAATCAAGCGCAATCTAAGCAGAGTTCGTTGCACGTTCTGTGTTGTTATTTTCACTTTCAATAGTTTTTCTCCTATATCATTTTATTGATATTACGCAGTTAATTGATTCAGATACAGTTTGATTTGCGTCTCTGAGTGCTGCGGGCTGTCACCTCTGTAGACGATTTCTTTATTGTAGTAAGACAATTTACTGTTAGTTCTGGTATTTAATGCCCGCATTTTGATCCCAATCTGCACATCTCTTACTTTACGCTAATCGTTCTAATTAAAGCTCGTGCTCTCTTACCCCATTTTAAATGCAATTAAAATACACAAATAAAAAATATAAAAAAAAACAACAGCTGCTTATATTACAGCACTTTTTTGGTCTCGTCTACATTTCAGTTAATAATTTTTTGAAAATTTATTTCTTGCTGCCGTTTAATGACGCTTTTATTAAATGAATCTGTCGGCCATTCGCTCATCTTAATAAAATATGCAAGTTGTTAAAATGTGAACCAAAAAGAGAGAAAGAGGGAGAACAAAAAAAAAAACAACAATATTAAAACACCAAACAAATTTTATGGCTTTTTTCATCATCTTAATAGCGGGCTTCGGGCTTGAATGGCAGGCTGTATGTGTGTGTGTGCGTGTGTGTGTGTGTGTGTGTGTGACACTCAACACTCAACAAGTGTGTCACCAGCTCATTTAGTTCAATCAATTTTTCATAACAGAAATTATTAACGCAACGTGGAAAAAGCCGTTTCGCATTTTACGCTTATTTTTTTGTTATTAATACCCTGTAAGCATTAAAAAGTGCGTAAGTTGGGTATGTGCAGCTGCATCACAAAAAGCGATAAATATATTTATTTTTTGAATTTGATTAGCCAATTTTATAACAGTATATATATATTTGACAGTTTCCTCACAGGGTATCTTTTAGTTGAGCAGACATATGTCTTTTTTTTATTTTCATATATAAGCAACGGTATTGAGATATTGAAAGTGTCCGCAAATTAATTTCAATTTGTGAAAATGACAACAAAAAAAAAACAACATTCAGATCCCCAACGATTTTTGATAGCCACATCAAATGTTTCTGTTTGTTTGCTTTGCAATCGTTGCTACAAAGTTTGTTGTTGTTTTTGTTGTTGTTGTTGCTGGCCAACTATTTGGCGCTTACGCAGACCAATTGAAGTTGATTGATAGTGTTTTATAGTTAGGAGATTGAGACCATCAAAGAAGATTTGCTCAGGCACCATGGAAATATGCCGTGAATTTTAATCGCATCTTTTTTTGTCTTTTATATAGATGATGCCACTTTTAAGGCTTTGAGCCTTATTTTTAGAAAAATTATAGACAAGTTTTATAGGGAACAGCCGTTTTTTTAAATACGTCTTTGAAGCTGTTGGTATATTAGCATTAGCAGAGTCTGTTAACAGGCAGCTGTTAACTACATTACTGTTAACAGTGGAGCTATGTTATGCAGTCTATTTGAAACAAGAAATCCATTAAATTAAATAAAAAACACCTGTTGATTTGAAACAAAAATGCCAAAATTTTCTTTAAAAGAAAATTGTAAACGAAATCAGTTTACGAATTGTGGTCGCCGCCTGACAGTTCCGCAGGCGCAAATATTTTGACAGAATAGATGGGATAGCTGCCCAGAACAACAACAACAATTTAAAACAATAAAAAAAAACGAAATTGAGCTCTCGTGTGATAGTTGCATGTGAAATTCTTGGCGATCTTTGTTGTGGCTTGAGTTGCTCAACTTTTCATTGACTCGTGACGGAACGAAATGGCATCAAGGAATTGGTGTCAATGCTAGTTCACCTGTGCTACGCGCGTTCCCAAAATAGTCATAAGAGTGGAGGGAAAGGTTGGGGGGATCTGGCATATTATAAATAATATGTATGTGAAATGTGGAGGAAGGTGGGAGCGGAAATCAATAAAAAATATACATTTGTGCTAACGCGTCAGGCGACAGATAAATTTGTATCTACTTTGCGTGTGTGCGAGTATCTGTATCTGTTGGTTGTTGTTTTTGGTTTCGGCGTTCCACTAATTTTATGTGATTTTTATTTTTATTGCCAGCTTTTATTAGCCCAGACATTTTTCAGCTAAGCTCAGTTAATGCAAATTTATTTATTTCGTTTTATTTCAGTTTGCCATCTTTTCTCATTTTTTTCAGGTTTTTTGTTTGTTTGTTTTTTGTTTTTTTACCATTTTTACGTTTAATTTATGGCCAGCGGTTGCAGGCGGACAGCTTTTACCTGCGCCCAGTTCTAGGTTGATGGAACATTTCTCATGCTCATTTGGCTGTCAGTTTTTAAAGTGTTTTTAATATTTCAATGACAGGCGCTTGTCAAACACGCCCAAACGAAATGTAAACCGTTGACATTTTCGATATTTGTTTATATTTTCGTATTTGATTTTCACTCAGGTGAGGGGGAAATTTGTTGCCACTTTAGACAATTCTAATTGTTTAATTGTTGTTGTTCGTGGGAAAGCGCTGACGCAGTTGCAGACAAATGGCCGACAGGTGGCGCCGTTTTCAATGACAATCGCGAGTTAGCGAGTTTTTGTGTAAATAATAAACATAAATTTTAGCACTTAATTATAAACAGACGCAGCTCATTTGCAGCTAGCAACATTTTTAGCATATTTATTAAATAAATTTGCATAAAATTAGCTGCAAATGGCAAATGGCATATGGCAATAAACACACAAAGTTGGGGCTAAATGTATTGTAAGCGACACCTCTCACATAAGCATTAATTTATTTATTTAGCAATTAATTGGCGTGTGTAAATGTAAACCTGTGGGAAGGCCAATTTGTTTAGGTGTATGAAAAAATTCGTCCCATATCAAATTCGAAAATACCAAAAAAATATACCAAATGACGGGGCGTGCGAAAGTTTACAATAATTTTGGTCTGGCAACTCTATGTTCGATCTGTGCTCACTCTTCGTCGTGTCCGTGCCCGTGTCCGTGTCCGTTCTCAAGTGGCACTTGAGCCGCATATGAAAAACATATGCCCGGCAGAGAGACCCCGACTCAAATGCTAAGTAATAATCGCCGAGGCGTGCTAAATTTGGAACTCGTAGGGCACTTAAAGGCGCTGCCATATAAAGGTGCACATGAGTCGGGTAATATGAATGTATGTACATATACATATGTCTGTATATAGTATATACGACGTGGGCACAAAGGTGGCTTAGGTAAGGCCGACGCTGCAACTGCCTCAAGTGGCAATGCCAAAGGTGGCAGCCACAGCGAACACAGCGACGACGTCGTCTATAAATAGAGTTTCGGTTAATGCAGCAAGAGCTGAGCAGAGCTGTAAAGGGAGTAGAAGCCAACAACGGAGCAACTGCACCAACGCCAGGGCATTTTGCCCTTTACTCGGTTTTTATTTATTTGTGTTGCTGCTGCCGCTGCCAGGTTTATGTTATTTGTAGCATTTGCTTTGCTGAGTGTGAAATTTTAATAGCCAACCGAGCCGTGTCCGTCACTGACTCTGTTCGACTCCTGCTGCTGCTGCTGCTGCTGCAGCCTGGGCATATGTGTGTCCTCTGTCAGGCAGGCAGGAGGGCAGCGTATCTCGGCATATGTGCATCGCCGTTTCGAACTCTATTTTTGTGATTTACCTTGAAACAAATCTGCGTGCGCTGCGTAGGCGTTTATTGCTGTCGACTCGCAATTAGGGAAAAAAATATGCCAATGTAGAGCTGTAAAAGTATGTCCACACGAAGGGGGGGACGGACTTGCAAACAGCTGCGAATTTAGGGGGGGAATACGGCTGGCAAGGTGAATATAAGGCTACAAACCAACAAATTAAATTAGAGTTTAGTAATTGCTGGAAATAGCTCATTAAAGTGAAATTTATAATTAATCAAGAAATATATGAATATGAATTATATATATTTAATTATAATAGCTTCTTAAAGATTTTTTTACTCTTTTCTGGTATGCTCAAAATTTTGTGTCCATCCTAAATTTATAATTGTTGTTTTTAACATTAAAATGTATATAAAAAATATATAAATAATTTTAAAGTACATTTATTTTGAGTGACTTTAAACTGTGAGCTAATTGATATTCGTACATAATAAATTTTTTGTGTGCACCGTTAAAATCAAATGAAACGAAACAATTTTTGTTACATTATTTTTCAGTTTTTTATTTGTAATCTTTTTCGCACGATTGTATTCACTATTTTTGTTTGTTTTAAACTTTTAACAATTATTGTGCAATTGTGCGAAATTTATTGCAATTGAACGGCAATCAGAGTGTAACCAATGCGACTCGCTATTGCCCCCCCCACCATACCCTACAATCACCCCCCACCTGCCCTCCTGTTGCTGCTGTGCGGCTCAGCGACCAGTTAACAAAAATCGTTTACATGTTAAATTGTGCCTGGCAACCGTTAAGAGCAGTTTGAATATCGACTCCAACCGCCCGTAACACTGTGCAACTGAGTGCTCTGCCAAAACCAACTGGTTCCCTCCTCCTTCCGCCCCCACTCCACCTGCCACTGTTGCTGTTGCTGCTGCTGCTGTTGCTGCTGCAATTTTGCATGCCCTTTGGCTACACCTTTTGGGTTGGCCGCGTTTGCTTTGTTTGCGCCTCGATTTTTGCTTTTATTTTTTATTTTTTTGGCACTTTTTCTTTTATTTTTTATATTCTTTTTGGGCGTTGTTGTCTCGTCGTGTGGCTGGCATTAAATAAATAAGCAAATAAAACAAAAAAAATAACAGCTGTAACGCCATTTTTTCGGCAGCATTTTCATTTTGGAGGGGCCGGCTTTGGCTCTGGCGTCTGGAGCCCGGGAGCAGGGGGGGTTGGCTGGGCGGGCAACATTCCGTGCAATTTTCACTTTACAACTGTTTCAAAGTTATCTTTGTTTCAATTGTATGCACAAAGGCAACAGCAATGGGCACAAAATAAATATACAAAAAAAATAAAAAATAAAAAAAATATTGGCAAACAATTTACTTGTAAGCAAAATGGCAAACAATAAAAGTAAAATGCGGCAAATAATTTGCACAAAGCTGCGGCAGGTTGTGCAGCTGCAGGAGGCGCAGGACTGGCGCAGGATATCAAAGTAATTTTCAGTACCTTTTTGTACTGTTCCCATTGATTTATTGTCTTGTCCCGTCGAGTCCTTCAATTGAATTGAAATGGAAGTCGCCTTTTTAAAGGCACGCTAATGTATTTATGTAGTGCTTTTTGCATTAGGCAACAGCACTTGGCAACTGCTCAAAAATGTTGCCACACACATATACATAAACACCTATTTCGATATGATCAGTCTAGAGTTTTGGCCTTAAGCAAACAAGTTGTCTTTGGCATTAACTGCGCCTGTTCAAATTAATCATTTTGTGCCTGCCACTTGCAAATAGTTGGGCGAAAGTTTGTTTAATTTCGATTACCAGGACAGGCTCCTGGTCTATCCACGCAGCTAGAGAGCGTATGTCAACGTGAGACAACAGATAGGACAAGATGGTTGCAATATAAATGGCAGCACCGACAGCACCAGCATATAAAACTGACATTCACTGACGGCACAAAATGATTAATTAGCAGCGTACCGAGCCCAGAGCCTGGCTAGATAAATGATTGCCGAACTTTACGACACCGAATCCTAGCTGCCTGGCTGTGGAGTATGTGTTGAAAATATGCCCCAAGGATTTCTTTGGTTAATGAAAAAAAAGAAGACGACCAAAACTAAATCAAAATGAAAACTAGGTATAAGAACTACAATCGATATGAAATGAAGAAAAAATAAGGAACTCGAATTGGAGAAATACTGAGTGTAGAATAGTGAATAAAGGACATCTGCTTTATTAGACGAGAACATAAATTACTTATATAAAAAACATCCTTATCTCAGCTGAAATATTCATTTAAATAAATGAATGAAAAGAAAATATTTGAAAATACTTTTACAGCTTTATATTTACAAAAAAAAGTGAACTAAAAAAATTATGTTATAATATTCCTGGCCGTCAAGAAATTAGCACAGCTTTCAGCATTGATTTAATGACACACGAAGCAGACTAAAAGCTTTTGCGGTGCCAGGTTTGTTGTCCCTGGAAAGTGGGTGGGGGGCGTTACCAAATACATAATTTGTGTGTAGGTGATAACACAGAGACAGACAGGTTTTTAGCTCTGCTGTTTGTACCAAAAATTTTTGATTTATGACATTTTGGAGCAATTTCGAAATGCGGCAAACACACGCCCCAAATGCGAACGCAAACGAGTTTCGCAGCAAGAGCAGCAAGAAGCGAGCAGCGAGAAGCGAGCGGCGAACAGCGTTTTCAATGTAGCAGCGATTAATACACATCGCGGCCGCAGCTGCCCAGTGACATCAAAAGGCGGCCCAGACAACCAAACAACAAACAACAAACAACCGGAAAAAGCGCACACGTTGCCAGCCAGATACATTTGTATCTGTATCTGCCGCCATACAGTAGGTATCTAAAGTATCTACCCATTTATATGGGGCAACCTGTGCACAGTTCTCTCTCTGATCAATCGATTAGCTGCGCTGTTTTTCGGTGGCTTTTAGCCGCGATCCAGCAACAAAAACAGCTAGTTGCCGCTGCCACAGGGCGCTACTTAAATGCCCATAAATTATAATTTATTGTTTGGCCTGCACACGAGCAGCTAACGAGAGCCGTTTCTCAGATCCTAGATCTATGCATATTTTTTAAATTTTTTTATGATGCTGTAAAAATGTTCCAATTATTTATTTTAACTAAAACTGCTATAAAATTAATTTTGTATAAAAATTGTACAAATTATTAAAAAGCATTTTTAAAGAAGGTAAAATTTTGAATTTATTTAAATGTTAAATATATATCTGAAATACAAGAACTCTAAGCTGAACAGACTGCAGTAAATAAATTACATACAAATTTCAAAAATTTCTTTCTCAACTTTTAGCTAAAATCAATCATTGAAAGACCTGTAAAATCTGCGTAGGTTGTTTTAAATGGTTGGTATTCGAATAAGCCGCAGCATAATAAATCATCTACAGGTGACAACTTAAGAGACTGCCCTCGCATTAGCACTGGCTATGCAGTGGTTCCCTTCGCGCTTGACAATTTCTCTGAACATGTGCAATTAATCCGCATGTTTAGCGCTACTTATTAATTGTCACAGCTTTGAGATGCGTCTATATAAATGTGTGTGTAAATGTGTGTGTGAATGCGTTTTTGGTGGCAGACGTGAACGTGGGCAGCGGCTATAATGATATTGCGCCATAAATTTGTAGCTCATTTTCGTAGCGCGCTTTCCAGTTAACAAAGTTTTCCCATTTCCAAAAACACAAAAAAAAAAAAACAAAAATAAATAAAATAAAACTTAAATGATTTTCTTGGTGTGGTGCATTTGTTAACACCTTCACTTTAGTCGGGGCGTTGATGAGCTGCGCCCACTGACAGTTTTATGTTTTGTTTACACTTTGATTGGCTGTTCGGCATTTCGATTCATTTCAGAAAATTGTTCAACAACTTTTCGTGATCACAATCAATCAATAAAGACACAAGCTGCCATTTGCCGCAAAGACAATGGCCATAACGCGGTCATACAGTCAAACAGGTTTACCCACAGGTTAACAGTAGGTTTCTGTGTGGAACGGAGACGGAGACAGTTGCCTCTTTCTACCTGTTCCCGTGCGCATGTCACACAGGTGAGTTGATTTGTGTGAGTGTGTGTGTGTGTGCGTGTGTGCGTGTGTGTGTGTCTGTTTGAATGGTGGTGACGTTGATTTTGTAGGAGGCGCCAGCACTTGACTCTCGGCCATTGCGGTGGTAGCTGCCTACCTGCCCGACCGCCCGTCTGCGCCAACTAATCGCTGCCTTACGACTGCCGAACGTTGGCCAAGGCAACGCGTTGCCAACTGCTGCCAACAAATCAAATTCGAATGCGTTCGCAATTGGTCGCCGCTGAAATCGTGCGATTCACAAAAGCTCTTAAATCGCACCCGCATCGTCAAGAAAATACAATAAAGAAAAACAAAACAAAAAACAAAATAATACATTTGTAGCAGCAAAGGTAAATGCAACCTGAGATGTTACCTCTCGAGCAACATTGATCAACCCTCAGCAGTGTTTGCGGTTTTTATAACCCTATGAAATACTTGCTTCGAATATATTTCATAAAGTATACAGTATATCCTTTGTAGAGTCTACCTATTTTTATATATAAATAAATTTCAAAATCAATCTTGCTTGTTGATTAGTTAGTGATATGAAAAGAAGAAATCTTATATATGATTATTTATTATACAAAAATATATAAATAAAAAATATATGTAATATATGAGTTTACAATATTATAACCAAATAAAGTAACTCAAATGGGTTTAAAATATATTTACTCTAATTCAATTTTTAGTTGAAAGACTGTGTGAAATTTGTTAATAGAACTCGTAAAAATAAGTTTATTGCATGAAAATTGCTGTATTAAATAACGACAAAATGGGCTCGAACCTACAAAAAAATTATTTTTTTTTATTTTCGTGATCTGCTCAACAATTAAAAAACTATAAATCGTGTTTCAACCTAGAAAAACTTATTTGACAAAAACAAGTTAAAAACTGTAAAGTAAACAAGATTCGGAAATATTATACTAATAACAATTAATCAAATTAAAACCTTTAAACTCAAAGGGTATTTGAAACTCTTCGTCAGTCAGTTGGTATTTTCTTGGGTGCTTATACCCTTTTTTGTGCTGGCCAGCATAATGGTATTTTCTTTTTAAAGTATTCATAGGTGTTTATTTTCAAAAGAGTTTCTGGAGGTGATTGAACAGCGCCTGCATTGCAACTGAGCTCGCTGCTTGTGGTCGCTGAATTCAAAGAGCGACGATCGCGTTTAGCGTAGGAGGTAATGAAAATGGAAATACGATCGCTGCTAGCTCTCTCTATATATATATATTGTTATTTACTGATATTTATTTTTTGCTGTGTCGTTCTCTGGTTTAAGGTGAATTTGTGTTTCGCTTGAGGCTGGGGAGACCACACAGCCGCTGAAAATGGCCGCGTTTCTGTGGAACTGTTGACATTGACAATGAGCGAAGCTTGCAAACAGATTTGTTTAGCTTTTGGCGCGCTTTGCAAAAGTTGAATGAATTGGACACACACACACACACATTCAAACACACACACACTCACACACAAAGTTCAATTGCATTGCGCTGCTGATAATGCAAAGTGAATTTCTAGACAATTGAATTGATGAGTCACCGCAACATCTAACAAGTTTTGATCTTTGCGACTTACACTGCATGGAGAAGGCTGTTGTTGATGGCATGCTCTGCTGTATAATGTTATCCTCTTGGCCAAAACGTGTAGACGATGGCGCCAAACAGGACAACATTGGAATGCTTTTTTTTTGTTGCTGCGTTCTTTCTTTGGTAGTTCTACGTTTTTCTTTTTGCACCAGTGTTTTGCTTCAATGGTTGTTCAATTAGATTGGATTAAAGTGTTTTGTATCTTGTAGCTAGAAATTAGTTAAGCACACACGTTTTGCAGCCATTGGGCTGGCTTGGTTTTTACTCTTTTGAATATATTTTGTGACTATATTCTTTTTTTAATTTTAATTAATTTAATTCAAAACATTTTGCACTTGGCGCGTTTGTATTGTTGGTGGTTCGAGCACACTACGCGTTATTGCGTGAGTATCTAACAGATACTTTTGTCGACTCGGCGAGTTCTACAATTGTTTTTCAATGCGTTGGCTTCTTTGCGCTGTGGGGGAGCAGCGCGTGTGCGGCCGACGCGACGTCTAGAATTCAACTAACGGTTTCTGTTGATTTCTGTTTTCTACGTTGGGCAGCCTCAGCTTCTGCTGCTGCCTCAGTATCAGATACAAAATCTCTTCGAGCCTGTGTGTGTGTATGTGTGTGTGAGGGTGCTTCAATATATTTGTGCTGCGAACGACAAAGGCAAAGAGTGAGAACACGAACACGAGAGCGCAACTAAACGCGAGAGCGTAGAGCACGCTTGTTCTGTGGTAGGTTAATGTGCATGTGTGTGTGTGTGTGTGTGTGTATGTGTGTGTGTCACCCATACACCAATAACAAGCAGCGAGCATATAACGGAACGGCAACGTGTAACGGTGCACCGTTTGTTGATAGTGTGTGTCTTTCTCTGTGTGCGTGGCGGCAGCGCTGCCGAGGTGATATGGTGGCGGCAGCATCGACAAACGTACACCCCCACCCCACAACCCATGCTTCTATTAAGCGTGTGTGTGTGTGAGTGTGTTGGTGATGCGACGCTCTCCAATTGGAGAGAGCGAATCAATGTTTTGCGCTCTGTTATAGCTGCTGTTATTGCCTGGGGCGGTTGCTTTATCGTATGCTGTTAAGACGCTGTTGCTGTTAATGTGTCGCTTACGTTACGATATTTACGCTGCACTCGAAACGTAAAGGAAAAACGTTAGGCGTTTCAATTGCTGCTTAAGGAAATGCGTTTATTTAAGGAACTATATATTGAAATCAACGTAAAATATAAAAAACAATTAATTTTAAAAGTATTTAATGTACAAATGTCAAAATCTAAAGTTAGATTTTTTATTTATTTATTATTTATAGTTTTTTTATTTTTTTTTTTTAATTTAGTTTCTTAAAATCTTTTTGAATAATTTTGACTAGCATTACTGTGAAATTGTTCTCTATTGATGAGCCCCATACATGTCTAAGTTCTTTGTTAAGCTCTGAAGAAAATCTTCCATATTTTACTTATCAATAAAGCTAAAATCATTTGCACTTAAGATTTCTTTTGTGGACTTGTGATTTTTTGTTTGTATGTGTTAGAATTTCCAGCTTAAAAATATCATAAGGCGGCCACTTTTTGCCTGAGATTGCAACACATTTGACATTTTGTTGACGTTGACAAGAAGCAAAAGTTCTTGAGAATGTCCATCACGCACATCAAGTATGCAAGCGGCCAATAAGAAAAACAACGGCAACAAATTCAAAAGAATTGTTACAAATATTCTTTTCGACTCTCAATCAACAAGTTGATGGAAAGAAATCAAAGGCAAGACACACAAAAAATTATAAAAAAATCCTGAAACTCTTGCAATGATTGCGTAGTCAAGAGTCATCAAAACTCAACAAACACACACACAGACACAAACTAACATAAATGTGTGCGAGTGTGTGTGGGCCCGACGGCGAAAAAAGCAAACTCAACAACATAATAAACAATTTGTACATTAATTTTTAATGCGGTTAACATGTGTTCTCCCCCCCACAAACACACAAGCACAAAAACACACACACACACACACTACCGCAATTACATATGCATTTCTCACTCGCAACCGCAGCTGCTTTTTAGTGTGTGCGTGTGTGTGTAAAAAGGTGGAGCTTCAATAATTTTTTTCTCACTTGACGCCAACAACGACGCTGACGCCAAGAGCGCGAGAATAAGTAAAGCCAACGGTCGTTTGTTGTTGTTGTTGTTGTTTATTTATTGGTTCTGTTTGTATGTTAATTAGTTTTCGCTCTTTACTGTTGGTGTGTGTGTGTGTGTGTGTGTGTGTGTGTGTGTGTGTGTGTGTGTGTGTGTGTGTGTGTGTGTGTGTGTGTGTGTGTGTGTGTGTGTGTGTGTGTTGTGTGTGTGTGTGTGCTTGCGTGGGTGTTTTAATGAGCGAGGTGTTTTTACTGTTCGCTAGGTGTGCGCTGCTCATTTGGCATTGGTCGCCTGGCACCTGTTGCCGCCTCATTGGCTGCCTGCCGCAGTAGGCGGCCATTGAATGAAAGCGGAATATGGCTTTTATCGTGAATACTTGAAAAATACTCTATAACTAACAATACGCATTAAAAAAATAATACCTCAAAAGTAAATACGTACTTATATCTAAGTTTTGTACTAGTAGGAAAAATATAAATAATAATGATATTACTCCGTTTTGCGGGCTATTTTCATGGAAACGGAATTCTAAATAAAAATTATTTTTGATTGTTTTATAGATCTGATTGTGAATGCATGTTTTTATTGCGCTTACTATTTTTCGTTGTTATACCCTGAACCCATTGAAAATGGGTGAAACAGGGTATTATGGTTTTGTTGAAATGTATGTAACAGGTAGAAGGAGGCATCTCCGACCCCATA
>SCDY01000358.1:53-66564 GCA_004143825.1 Drosophila micromelanica
ACAAAAATTTTGACATGTAAAGCTCTCGGATCCATAGCTCCCAAACTTCAAACTCGCATAGCTTTGTCAAAACTGAACCGATTTTTATGTTTGAAGGCATTTTGGTCATGATTTGTCATCTAAATTGGTTCTGTATTTAAGATTTATACATTTTCAAAAAAAGTTTTTTTTCGAAATTTTTTGAAAAATATCACCTACTCCCCCCTTGTGTATTTTCAAAAAAATTTTTTTTTCAAAATTTAGAATCTTGAATTTTTATATTTCATCGATTGTATTTGTCATAATTAATATAAAAAATAACATTAAAAGTGATTCTGAGGGGGTCAAATTTTTGGTCAAAAATCTTGCCGAAACTGACAACAATTTTGACATGTAAAGCTCTCGGATCCATAGCTCCCAAACTTCAAACTCGCATAACTTTACCAAAACTGAACCGATTTTTATGTTTGAGGGCATTTTGGTCATGATTTGTCATCTTAATTTGTTCTGCATTTAAGGTTTATTCATTTTCTAAAATACATTTTTTTTTCGAAATTTTTTGAAAAATATCACATATATTTGTATATTTTCAAAGAACGTAAAAGAGTATAAAGCAGTCGGTACCGTCCGACTGCAGCGTTCTTGCTTGTTACATATCAAATATTTATTTAGTGTTTATTTTTATATCCTTTGTGGGCTAACGTTGGGTGCCACTTTTATTGTGGTTTCTTTGTTCTTAAGAATTTTATTTGTATTAAAGTTGCCAAGGATTAGCATGTTTTTTATTTTGTATATATTTTTTTTAGTTAAATCTTCTATTAGTATATTCTACATTTTTAATATATTCTGAGGTCTAGATCTGGTTTAAGTTGCCAAAGATAAATACTTAATTTTTTAGAAATATGGGTATACAAAATATATAAAAATATTTAAAAATGCATTAGGAAATGGACATATTTGTTTTGAATTGTGAAATTTAGCCGCGTTCTATATTGCTAATTGTTCATATTGAATAATACAAGATGCGCCCGTTGGGCGGCAACTTTTAAAATGTCTATGAAACTGGCACAACTGCAACTTGAGTGGATCTACCTGTTGGCTGACAGCAGAGTAGCAGTGTAGTGTGTGGTCAACCATTGCCAGTTGGCAGTTGTGTGACTTTCGAGCGATTTACTTGGCAAATTTATTTGCTTTTGCAATTTGGCTTTAATTGCAGCACAAAATGTTGACTTTACACTTTGCGACAACCATTTTGGGCATGCACATTCAGCAACCCCCCTTTCTCCCCCCCTTAATCCCACCAGGGCGGAGAGGGGTTAGGGGGGCAACTCGCACGGATGCACATTAGTGGGCAGCAGTTGTGCGAGCAGCTACTGCCCAGGACTCGTTTGGCAGCTACAGCTACAACTCGTCCTTCAAGGTTTCATTTGCTTGGCCAAGCACAACCACTTATACTTAAACAGGTGTGCCTGTGTGCATGTGTGTGTGTGTGTGAGCATTAAATAACTGTAACTATGCCTGTCCCGAATGCAAATTGTGCCTCTGTTGAGCGTGTGTGTGTGTGCGTATTTAAGCAGCCATTACACCTCTTTGCCCATTCAGCGGCTGAACGATAAATTGCTGTTATCGATTCAACTCGTTTTCTGTGATAAGCGATTGAGCCCAGAGCTGCTCACAATTGTGCCTGACTACCCTTCACTTATAAGGAAATCGAACACAGCTGAGCTCATGAAAATGTTAGTTAGACAGCTTTTCGATCTTAAGACAATTTATATAGGTTTACGAAGTAAATGGAATATGTATATATAATAATAATATAATTTGTTTGTTCTGATTATTAGGTTTATAGCTGCTTCACTAGGGCTCAATTCATATTTCTCTTTTAATTTGAAATATTACTGATTATAATCAAATAATTACTTACTAATTATTTACTAATTACTTACTAATTATTTTTTGTTATTTAAGCTCTAATAAGCAATTAATGGTTATTAAATAATAAACAGTTTTGTTGTAATTGCAGCAAACTGGAAGAAAGCTGTGCACAAATTTGGAAGCTTTAAATCCCGTGAGTTAAAAAATGAAAATTCAACAATAAAATGTGCCTGATGAAAATGCAGACACTGACTATCAGAAGTCTGAACTGAACTAAATCGGTGAATTGAACTACAAAGAACTTTTTAATAAAGGGTAAGTGATTCAAAATAAAAATCAAAACTTATATCATAATCGTTAATTGATAATAATTGGTCAGATATGTATTTCTTTGGGATAAAAATAAATTCGAACCAAATTATGAAACTGAACAGAATAGAAAAAAAATATTTTGAAGTATTCTTTAAAGAATTGAAATGTTCTCGTTTTGAACTGGCTCAAAGTACTTCTGTGCTTCGCTGCTCAATTAACCTATAAACTTTTGAAGCTCTTTTTTGAAAACAATATTTAATTTGTTCATACTTACCGCAAGCACTTTAAAGAGCCTCCCTCGGCGATTTTCATCTGAACTTCGTGCCGAACAATTAATATTTCATGTGTTGCACACGAGTGAATTCAAAGTTGAAAAGAATTTTTCGTACATTTGTTACTCGGCTCTGCAGCTGTCCGGCAAAGTGGAACAAAGATCTTGTACGTTGACCTAACTTAATGGCAAAGTTTGGCCCAAAGGCCCCTCCCCTCCCAGCTGGGACTTATTTTGGCCATAAATATTTGCCGCTATTCGGATACAGTATTTTTGTCACTTTACTTAATGCCGTTTGCTGCTGTTTTCTGCTGCTGCTGCATATGGAGAATTTGGCAGCAACTTGCAACTTGTCACTTGCGACTTTCAATTGGCCGTCTAGTTGGCTGTCCGTCTGTCTGTCTGTCTGGCTGAATAGCTCCAAAAAGTATGCAACGCTCTGCCAGCTAAGTGACGGCACATTTGTTTGCACGTACGTTCGACTTTGTTTTTTAATACCCTGTAAACTAAATTAAATGTAAGTTTGGCCTGCATTTTTTCATATATTGTACTTGATCTAAAATCTTATAACTATTAATTTAATCATTTATCTATTTTTAAAAATAATAACAATGAGATAATTTAATTGGTAATGCAATTTATTGTAGTATAAAGGGACCTTTTTTTTAAAGTAACTTCTTTTAGAGTATTCTTATATCAAATTTTCTTAGTTTTAAAATTTAAAAAAAATAAATTTTAAATATTAAATTTTCTAAACAGATACAAATTAGCTCTTATAAGAAAATGAAAAAATTTTAGTAACACATTCTGATTAGTTTTCGTTCGAGGACAATGTATTAAATTTTATAAAAATATATTGAAATAAATATAAATATATATTTTATTTAAATAAATATAAATATATAGTTGACTGTAGACTACAGCTTGAATTTTTCATCTCGCTTTGGTCGCCTTAAACTTTATGGTTTCAAATTTACAGGGTATTTCACTTATGCTCGCTCAACGCGTGCTTTCTTGTTTGGTTTGTTTGTTTGTTTTGCGGGTTGGCATGCATAAAATTTCAGCTGCTAATGTGCATAAGTTTGTGTGTGTGTGTGGCGCATATGCACTTTGCATGTGTTTGTAATTTATAGGTTTCCAGGAACATTTCAATTAAATAAACTGACAGCCGGCTATCGCCCGCCCGCCAGGCTCGAGTGAAACATCAGCGCAGTGTGTGCGAGTGTGTGTGTGCGGGTGTGTGTGTGTGTGTGTCTGTGCGGAAGGTCCTGACACTGGCGCAGATTCTCGACCAGCTTGGCCATTTGACAGGCATATGTATGCGAAATGCATAATGCATAATGCACACACTCAAATTCCAAAAGGCAGTTCAAGTTTATTTCTCTCTTTTCTCGTTTCGATTTTCTGTTTTCTGTTTTCTCGCTTTTGGCACACGTCACAACACTAGCCCAAATATTTAATGATGCCGTCAATTCTTAAGATGCATAAACTATCATTGAAAGTGCAGTTATAGTTATAATGGATTAACATTCAGTTCATTTATTTTCATATTAATTTTTATGTTATTGTAAATGTTGTTGGTAATGTTAATGTGTATGTTATTATCAATGTTTTTGTTAATGTAGATTCTTTAAGTTACTGCTAATGTTATTTTTATCTCAATGTTAATTTTTATATTAATTTTTATGTTAATGTAAATGTTGCTGTTAATGTTAATGTTAATTGTAATGTTAACATTCATTTTGCAAATTTAAATTTTACTATTAATGTTATTTTACTGCCAATTATTTGTTGTTAATGTTAATTGTTATTTGTCAATGTCAATTTTATTTTCTGTTAATGTTAATTGTTGTTGTAAATGTACATTTTTAAGCTGCTGTTGATGTTTACATTTTTATTTATATTATTATTATAAATGTTTATATTAATGTTAAACACTCATTTTATTTTATTTAAACAATTTAGGCTCTTAATAATAGAGATAATTGAAATAATAATAACGTCACACTTAACCACCATCCAAATTTTCTAGAACTTCAATACAATTTTAGGTAGAAAATTCTTGGCAAAAATATATAGCGAAATATTTGGTTAATTTTAGCATTTGCATTTTTTATTGCTTTCCTTTTGCAAAATTTTTGCCTGAAAGTGCAATGCACTAATAGCCAACCCAGATATAGATCGTCCCCCCCAAGACCCCGTTATCCGAATTTTTGACTAGCTGCCAATTTAATGAAACGTGCAAAGTTCATGTGGGTCAAATCAATTATGCGAAAGCCTCGAAACGGATGGCAAACGACAGTACAAATGGTTTCTATTAATATACCCTACAGAAAGAGGAAGTAATTAAATAAATTATAAAATTTTTATTATTAATATAAAAATAAGACAAGATTAAAATTATCATTACTCTAGGTTAAAAACTATCAAATCGTTAAATTTTATTATTATATTATATATTTTTAAAGAAAATATGGTTCCAGCAAATTTTTATATTTACAGGGTATACTGTTACAGTCCAGAACAATTTTGCCTTATTTGAAGAATTGAGATAGCTCGAAACTTTTTGGTAAGGGAGGTTGTGAAAAGCTGGGCCAAATTTAAATCAGTTGGCAGCTGCTTTTAGACAATTGGAATAGTCCAGTTATTAGTTTGGGCCAACTTTAAAGTTTTTAATGACTGTGAGACAAAAATAACAAGAGAGAAGTTGAGGGAGGGAGGTAGAGAGGGAGGAAATGCCCGCAGCTAGACAGGCGGAAAGGCTGGAGCTTAAGTGCCTTATCACCAGTCAAACACACATTCACCCCACACACACACACACACACACACTGGCCAGGTAACAATGCGGAAAATTATTCTAATAAAAATAAAACCTTTTGAAAAATATTGTTCGCTTTTGAGTTATGCGTGCATATATAAATCAGAAGAACCCAGAGATTATGAAGTATTCGTAAGTGCTGTCAGAAATTCATTTTATTTTGTTTTTTGCTCTTTTGTGCTTTAATATCCGTTTCCTGGACACATATTGTGTGAAACACACACACACACACCAATTGGCCTTTGTTGTTGCTGTTGTGCAAATATTTGTGCTTGACTTTTAACACCTCGTGCTTGAAAATTTAAGCTTTATTAGATTTTTGCCGCGTTTTTTATCTCTATTTTTTCGTTTTTAAAAGCGCGTCTTGGCTGCTCTGTCTTTTCAAATTTAAGCAGTTATAATATACAGTACACAAGTGTGAAAAGGGGTATATTAGCTGTGTAAAAATAAGAAAAAATAACAAAACAAAGTTTGACTAAAGTATAAATCATACTAAAATGAAATACTATCGTAAAAAAATACAAATAATTTTTTTTGCTTTCATTAAAAAACTCCTAAAATATTTTGTGTAAATTCAAATTTTCTAAAAATTATAATTGTCTTTTAAAAGTAAAACCACTAAAGAGTGCAAGTACAAATGTTTTTTTTACGTAATTCAAGTTAACTGACTAATTATCAGGGAAGACTCTAGGGAAGTTTGTTTTTATGCTGCGAACAGATTATTGCATAGTCGTTCTCCTGCTCTCACGTTCTTCGCGGCTATTTTGATTGAAAATTTATGCACAATTAAATTTAATAGCATCAAATTTAAATATAAAATACACACTACCATAAAATTGTGCAGCTTTATTATTTTTTTTTTATTATTTTTCGGGTGCCACAATTTAAATTTGCTGCTCTATTTATTTCTTTTTTTTTGGTAAGCTTTAACGAGTTGCAAATAATTTGATCAAAATCAGGCGATCAACATTTTAATGAACATCAAATATGCATTTTAATTGCCCGCCGGCAGACTTCTGTCCGTGCTGCAGTGCAACAGCATCAGCAGCAACAGCAGCCAGTTTCTTGGGCGTCGCAATTTTGTTGCCTCCAGTTGCTGCCACCCGCTGTGGCAAGTGATAAATGTCCGCCCGTCAGCTGTGCATTTTTCTTCATAATCGAAAAATCTTTACGGCACGACGCCAGCTCAACGCATTTATACGAATATTTTGATACCCTTCACCAAAATATACAGAGATTCTTTAAAAGCTTCTTTCTCTATATACTGTTCTCAATTATTTTATATTTTCATTTTTTTCACTCATAAAACATTTTTATTTAATAATTATGTTCAAGAAATTTTTTAAATTATTTTAAATTTTAATTTCAATATATTTAATTTTAGCTTATTTTAAAAAATGATGCGCATTTACTTGTATTTTTCATTTACATAAAATCTATTTATATACATTTTGTTTTATAATTAACAGAAATGTTAAAGCTTAACATAATACAGAAATCTTAAATGTTTGTATTTATATACATTTTATTTTATAATTAACAGAAATGTTAAAACTTAACTGAAAATAGAAATGTTAAAAAAAGAGCAACGCAGTTGCTGATATTTTTTTCATTTTTATGAAGACACCTTTTTATTTCTTGCTTATCCATTTTTTGTTAGAGTATTTTGTAGTCGTTATAATTTCATTTGGCAATTCTCAGACGATTTTTTACGTTGTGTGCAGGGCTTTTGTTGCATTTTGCTGTCGCTTGAAAATCGATTTCATTGTTGGCTTGTCGCATCAGCTGCTATTTATTATGTATTGTTATGATGCCCGGGGCTTTCAATCCTCTTTCTTCTTCTTTTTCTCGTTTTTAATATTATTTCTTTTTTGGGGGCGTCCCGACTGTCGCATCAGTGGCTGCCATTGACTAATGTTGCGTGCATTTAGGCGACGCAAGGCGACGGCTCGAAAAAGCCGCTCATTTAGTTTTCAATTTGATTTGGTTCTCTTATTTTGTTTTCCTTTTAATATTAGTTTTATTCTATTCTCCACATTTTCTATTTTACTTTTCAATTAAACTTGTTTCGCTCTAGTTGCTGCAGCTGTGCTACACTGCGAAAAAAACACTTGATTAATCATAAATGGAAAGCGTTTATTGTTTGTTTATTATAAAATATTATATTATATAAAATTATTTTTATAATTTTTGTGTTTTGTGTATTTTTTTGCAAAAGCTTTGATATATTTATATAATTTCTTTTTTAATAATAATATATAAACATTATTTATTAATTTTTTTAAAGACTTGGGTTCTCTTATTACCATTATATTATATAGCTAAAAATTTGAGTATTATATTTATGTATTGTCAATTGTTTTGAAAACTTTACTTTAGCAAATAATTTCCACCGCATTATTTATAAACACAAAACTATTTTAAACTTGAGTTAATTGTTCAAAATATTTAAAATTAAAATTTAAATATTGAATATTACATTTCAACTATTTGAACTCAGTGTAAATTGTTTGCTTGGCTTTGTGCATTTTCGGGGCAAAGAAATGCGGCTATTTTTGGCACTGAGGCACGCGTCGTGCAACCTCCCAACCCGACACCGACCCCGACCCAGACTCGAACCGATTCGACCCGGCAAGCCCCGCTTCGTTGCTGCGCCAGCAAGTATGCAGCGATTTTTCGTGGATGTTTTATTTATTGCCTGCAATTTGCCGGTCGCCTCTTTTATGCGCAACTTGTGCGATTTTTGTAAATTGCACCAAGGCAAAGCGAAAACACTGAGAGACGTACTTATGCCAGACGCCCAAAATGTACCTTCTGGCCAAAAAATCAAAAAAAAAAATAAGTGGCAACTTCGCCAACGATTGCAATCGACGCCACAATACTCTGTTCACAGTGTAAAATAATTGAAAAGGAAATCGAATGCTATATATTTTAATGTTACGTTCAAGCCAAGGCTGCGAACTGCTTTAAAGAGAACCTATTACATTTTTAAACAAACAAAAATAAAAGAAAGAGTTTCGAACCTAAATCCATAAAATCTGACAATTTTATTTGATTAAACAGAAAATTTTCTGTAATTAAACGTTTAAAAGATAAATGTTGAATGTTCAAGAACCGAATCCAATGGTAAAACTTAGGTTCGAACCGTGAATCCAGACGAACGAAATTGTTTTTTTTTTTTGGGTTTGCAGTCCTGGTTTAAGTTTGATCTTTAGCCCTAAAGCTGCAGGACAATAATAATATATGCCATGTTAAGGTCGTATAGCTTTAAATGGAAGGACAAATTTGGCAAAATGCCAATATACCCTTTTCGCATATGTGAACAGCGTATAAAAAAGGCCTTTTTCTAAAATTACCAAGCATAAAATTTAATTAGCCAAAACCGAAAAGGCAGCTGCTGTTGCGTGTAGGGGCCGCAGAGGGGAGGGGGCTTGCAATGAAACACACAAAAGTAAATTGCATTTGGCAAAAGGTTTGTGCTTTTTTTTTCTGCCCCCCCCCATTCAGGGGCGTCGCTGCTCAGGGGGGGTGTGGCCAGCGCCGCGTCTCAGCGCAGTTGGCAAAGAAAGCAACAAAATGAACGAAGCTGGAGAAAAGTGCAGCGTGTGAATTTTACAAGCTCCACGGGAAAAACAGACGCTGCAGAGCGTAACGCCTGCACACCCCCTCAACCTGCCCCGTCCCCCCACCCAGTCGGATAATGCCTGCAAGGCAGGCAGCGGCATTTGCACAAATTTGTGTGCATTTTGGCATTCAATCGCGAATCCCGCGACGCGGCCAAAACCCTTGGCGAAAATCGCAAGCGTTAAATTGCCGTGGGCCAAAAGCTTGCAGTTGACTGCGGCTGCGGCCACCTTCTCCCCTACCCTCCCCTCCGCTCCACTCCCCACCCCACCCCACCCCACCCCACCCCACTCACATTAACCTTGGGTCACGTGGCAAAAAGGCCGCGGTCATAAGTTTTCATTTTTTTAACATTTCGGTTTCGTTTCGTTTCATTTTTTTCGGGCTCTGGTTACAAAACAAATTTTGAAGATTAATGCCAGAAATATCCTTGAGCTTTGCGGCTCATATACATTTTGATACACTGTAAAAGTGGACAAGTGAGCATGCTGAATTTATGCAAAAACGTTTTTAAACGTGGAGCCGTGTCTTTATTATATTTAAGCGGAAATAATTTAAGTCCAATTTTTTTTTTCAATTCTGGATTGGATTTAAAAAACAGCGTAAACAATATTCTAAAAATAATAATTTTCGTTTAATTATTTACTTTTATATAGTAATTATTGGTATCGTTTTATAATTGTCTAAATTTAAGAGGAATTGAGTAAAGCTAAATTAGCCCAATTTTTATTTCAACTATAAAAGAATCGGTATTTAATTGGATAAGAAATAGTTTAAAAATTATAGTTTTTTTTTTTGTTTAATAATAATTGATATCGTTTTTGCTGCGAACAGAGTATCGCTCCAGTCGTGTACCACTATTCAAACATTCTTATTCATGTCATTTCTATTTCTACTTGACACACTTTTTTCAGGCTTTCAGCGCCTTAGGGAGCAAGGGGCAAGGGGCAAGGGTTGAACTGTAGACTGCCGGGGCGAATCTTGTCAGTATTTTCCCCCTCTTTCCCCTCTACGCTAATCCAGTTTCTGCACTCCAGCTGGCCACACTTGACATTGGCCAGCTGCCCTTTACCGCTGTGTGGCCTAACGTTTAAATAACGGCTTGACTTTGTCTTGGCCAAACTGTCGACAGCTTTGGCTAACATGTTCTTTTCCAAAAAAAAAAAAATTCCAAAACTTGTATATATGCATATATTTGAAGTTTAAGTTTGATCTAGAGTGAAAAGAATGCATTCAGATATGAGAATCGGTCTACTTTTCATAAGCTTATGGAAGGTTGAATTCTAGTAGGTGAATTTTTTTTTTTTTTAATCTATTATATTTATATTGTATTATATTTAATATATTTTAATTTTTTATTTTTGGCTGATAATAAATTAGGTTTTCATTTGAAATGTATCTATATTTAGAACTTAAGTTATCAGTTATGTTTGTTCTGGAGGACAAACCCTGATCGAAATTCATTTAGACATAAAAATTATTTATTTCATAAACATGTGAAGTGTTGAATTTCAGAAGATGAATTTAATTTTTCTTTTATATATATGTACATATACATACTTATATATATATATATATATATATATTTTTTTTTTTTTTATTTCTTTAGTATTCTAGTTTACTATTTCTTTCTTTTTTTATTTTTTTGCTAATAATAAATCGTGTTTTTTTTGTGCTTATTTCCGAATGCTGCCAATCAATTAAGAGATCTTTTTTCGCCCTGCTTCGTTCTGTGTTTATTTATTTTTTCAATTCCCATGTCTTAACTTTGGCACTTAATTGAAATATGTTGGCCAACAAAAGTTGTTGTTGTTGCAACTGCAACGGTAGCACATAAAACATACCGCATTCTTGTTGTTGTTGTTGTTGTAACATATATTGCAAACATGGTCAGCTACCCCTAGGCCCCTACCCGCTGCCCCACCCCGCCCCCTAACCCGCCCGCAGGCCGGAACATCATCATCGTCATTATTGATATGGTTTTTGCAGTTGTGTTTGCTCTCAATTTTTTTTATTGTTTTTTTTTTTTTTTGGTGCATGCATTTTATTTGATTTTATTTTGCCACGCCTACTTTTCAGGTTATTTTTTTTTGGTATTGTTTCTTGTTGTTTTTGCGTCGCTTGCTTTTTCCACATGAATTTATTGCTCGCATATTTCGGTTTTTACTGTATTGAAAACTGTGCTGGGCACGCCCACCCGCTCCTTCGCACTGCCTTTTACCCACATGTGCTGCAGCCTTGGCCACTTTTGGTGTGTGTGTTTCGCCCACCTGTGTGTGTGTGTGTGTGTGTGTGTGATTTTTTTTCCTGTATTTGGGGAAATGGTTAACAACAGCAGCGGATGTTGTGCAAATTTAATAAATATAGCTCGATTCGCTCTTATTTATTCAATTTTATGCAGCGACGGACCTTTTACACTGCGTTGCATACCCTGTAATCGCTTTAAGCATGGGGTATATATACACCCAAAAGGTACAAAAAAGTGGAAAAAACGTTTTTAACTGAAATTAATTCGGAATATTTGTATATTTATACAGCGAAATATGTTTCTTAAATAGATTTTAATTTTTTACAAGATTTGAATTTTTAAACAAGAAAAGTTGCAAAACATTTTTAACTGGAATTTATTTAAATATTTTAATTTTTATACAGCGAAATATGTTTTTTTTTAAGTTGCTCTGTAAATACTTGAATCGAAACAAATACTTTTTAGAAAAGGTTTTATATTTTAACATAATACAAGTTTTAAATGTTTAAACAAGAAAGGTTGCAAAATATTTTTAACTGGAATTAATTCTGAATATTTTTATTTTTATACAGCGAAATTTGAATGTAATACAAAATAATAAACAGTTTCCATTGATTAAAATTGAGTTAAATTTTTACAGTGAAATACGTTTTTAAATAAAATCTGTAATCAAAACAAAAAAAAATTCGAAAATGAAATATTACTAGATTTTAATTTAAAACAAGTTTTCACATTTTAAATATTTTTTCTGGTCTGTTTAGAACAATTAACAGTTTCCATTGACTGAAATTGAGTTGAATTTTTTTTAGAAATATTTTACTGGGTATCTCATGGTGCATTATGCATTTTTGCTCCATGTGATGGGCATGCGTATGTGTGTGGGTGGGTGTGTGAGTGTGTGAGCGTGGGTGCATCTAATTAGCAGCTGGCTTGACATGAAAAGCCCTACAGCTTTGATTGGCATAGAGTTCTGGCCGAGTGCTTATAGCCCAAAGCCATATCAATATTATTGATTTGCCCACTTGGATTATAATGGGCTATGGGAATGAATACAAAAAAGAAAAACATATGAAATAATGATGATAACACAACATTTACATCGGCTGTGAAACAAAAACACAACATTAGCCCCATTAATGCTCAGTTCAGACAGACTTTTTAATATGTAAATTGCAGTTGATTATTCGTGGCAAGTGGGAGCTTGATAAGATTAAAGTGCCTAACTTACAGATACCCTGTGCAATTTCTTCGGTGGAAATCAATCAAATAAATCAATTCAAGTAAATTTAAATAAAGTTAATTTATAGCTCTTATTTAAACACTTTTATACAAAAGGATATATGGGTTTTGTGCAAATGTATTTGACAGGCAAAAGGAAGTATCTCCGACCCTATAATAAATATATATATACTATTCTTGATCAGCCATGTCCGTACGTCGGTCCGTATGTATGAACGCGTCGATTTTGGAAACTAACAGAGCTAGAGATTTCAACTTCCATGACAGATCAAGTTTGTTTCCAATGATCGATAACTTTTAACGTTTTTTTTTTAAATCGATAAAAATCGAAAACAAATTAAAATTTTTCAAAGCTTATTATTATGAATATGAGCATATGCTAGGGACACTAAATTTGATTAAAATTAATATTTTTATATACTAAAGCACTAAAAGAATATATTGCAAAGAGTTTAATTCAGATCGATTTAAAAACAAGGAACATTATATGGCCATGTGATTAAAAATATTTTTGAAAAATGTTCTGTAACCTTACTACAAATCGAATATTCTACTTTTCACATGTTTACAGGTTTGCGAGTCGCGCATTTTGCACTGGCAATTTTTTTTTGTACGATTCCATTGATTTTTTTGTCACTCAATTTATTTGATTGTCCTGCCCCGAACTGTCAAACTTGTGTGATTGACCCCTGACAGGTGAGCTCTGAGCTGTAAACAGAATTCGCTTCGTGAACTGAAGTGAAAGGACACGATTTACACACAGTTCAGGTGGGTTGCCTGAGTTAAAGGTGCAAATAAAAATAGAGAAAAACAGAGAGACAAAGTTGATTTAAGATCGAGATGAGATAAATTTCTAGAGATAGATTTATTTATAAGGATAGGTGGATCAACTCGAGAACGGGTAGCAAAATATGCAAAGGTAACAAAAAATATATTTACTAAAAATACAAAAGACACAAATGTATGGAACAAAAGTAAATACGACAATTGAAAATAGAAAAACGAAGAAAAAATGAGAGAGCTAGAAAACCAGATAAAGAGAAAAAAAACTTTTTCAGTATTTTTCCAATTCAAGTAAATGATAATTTTTTTCGGACAATATTATAATACACTCTCCAAGGATATCAAACTGAAAGCGTGTTGAGAATACCGAAGATAAGTCAATCAATCAAAGCTAAAGTGATGCCCCGGCCCCCCCGCTGTGATCAGTTTTGTGGCATATTTCAATTGCGTTGAAACCAGTTCGCCTGCTGCGTGCCACAAATGGCTGTGCAACTGTGCGTGGCAATAAGTCAATTAGAAAACGCTTGCAACAGCAATTTGATAGGACATTTGTAAATACAAAAAAAAAAAGAGAGTTGCCAACTTGCTTTGTTTTTTTTTTGTGTCGGACAATTAAATGTCATTTGCTGAGGCAAAAAACCGAAAAGCTGCTCGGTTCCAGCTACAACCCTATGCGTAGTCATTGCTTAGGCCACGCCCACACACACAACTCTGATTGCTTGGCAATTCAGCTCAAGATTTTCGACTGCAATTGAATTTGGTGTTCAATGGCCAGCAATTGATTTGGCGCAACAATTGTTTTGGCATTAAAAGTGTGCAATAAAAATGCTACCAACAGACGCCAGAAAATGGCCAAAAAAAAAAAAAAAAAACAGAAATCAAAAGGAACAAGTGCTGTAGTAGTGGAAAGCGCCTGATTGAAGCATACCCTGCATACACAACTTTGAACTGCCAGAAACATATATAAATATATAAATATATTTTAGGCAGTACAAATATAGTTCTTAAAAGTGAAAAGTTGCTTCAAAAATAAATATTTATTTTAAACTTTACTTTAAAGTTTTTGTACTAATTGTAAAAAGAGTTGAGTTGAAAATCGATATTTATCGATATTGCTATTGAGGTATCGATAGCTAAGCTAGTGGTGCATTGCTAAAACGTCAATATATCGAAAGTTAGTTATCGATATTTAACTAGTGACGAACCTTCAAAGGCAATTTGATGCCTTTAGATCTTGTAAACTAATTGTTAAAGGAATTGAGTTGAAAATCGATATATATCGTCGATATATCGGTAATTAGCTATTGATAGTTTAGCAGTTGTCTACAATAGACAGTTAGTTGAAGCGAATATACCCAGGGTATAGAAAGCAAAAAAAAAAAAATGAAAAGTACAGTAGAGCCTCTAAATTGATGACCCTATTGTAGCTGTTGCTGTTATTTGCTGGTGTGGCATGCCACGTTCGTAGCTGTCGCTGTTGCCATCCATCACACTCAAAGTGAAATAAATTGAAACTAATACCAAAAGGCAATCAATGTGTGTTGCTATTGTTGATGCTGTTGCAGTTGTTGTTGCTGCTGTTGTTGCAACAGCTGTTGACGTTGTCGGCCGACGTCACTGTTACTTTCCCAAACAACTTGAAAATCCTGTTTGCTTTGGCATTCATTTGGCCAAAGTCAAAGTCAGCTTTTGCCCAGGCGCAGGCGTCATGGAAAGTCAACTTTTGTTGTTGTTGTTGTTGTTGTTGTTGTTCGGTGAAAATGCGTTCACAATTTTCTGGAGCAACTGGCTCAACTTCCAGCCAGGCTCACTTTCCCAACCGATCAAAAACATATTCAGCAAGCACCCAACATGGCCTCAAATCGTTTAAGTGATCCGCAAATTTTGACATTCATAATGGAAGCTTTTAAGTTTACTTGAGTAATAAGCTAGCAATTAACTATGTCATTACCGGGGCCTTTAAAGCCAAAAGAAAAACTAGTGAATCTGGTTTTCCTCATGCGTACATTGTTTTTGTCACTTGTTTCCCCGTTTAATTTCAACAAATCACTTTATTCAATTTTATAAAGTTATTTATCTCAACAAATATTGTTAAAATTAAAAAAGTGTTTTAATATTAATTTTTACTTTATTTATTATAATTTTATAAAGTTATTTATCTTAAACAATTGTTCGCACATTTTCAAAAAATCAAAATTCTTTTAAAGTAGGTTTTATAATTAACTTTTTGAATTTAATTTTTTTGTTTCATCACATTTTTTCGTATTTGAATTTAAATAAAGTTTTTCTTGATTGCTTGCATATTTTTAAAAACAAAAAAATATTAACGAAATTCTTTTGGAATTAATTAAGTACTTTAATGTGCACTAATATATATGTATTCTACATAATTATAGTTCATGTCTGAATAGAGGCCATTAACAGTCTTTAGCTGCTATCTATCTCTGCCTCTATTTCTACCTCTCTCTCTCCCTCTTTTTTCCATATATATAAAATGTAATAATACTAACTGGCTGTCAGACAGCGCTGACAATATGTCAGACCCTAATACTGGACTATAATTAACATACACCTTTCACATGTGTCCACTATTCGCGTCTACAACCAACTTTAGCTGTGTGTGTGTGTGTGTGTGTGTTTGTTAGTGTTGCGAGTAAGCCACCAATAACGACCGAAAACCCTTTGGCGACACGTCGTTTTTAATAGTCAAAGTGACACGCTAAGCTGATTAACTCTAATCTAAAGTACGAACAAAAAAAAAATACCAAAAAAAATGTAAAAAAAAAAGATAAAAGGGCAAAAGGGAAGACAGAAAGGACGAGAAAGAGCAAGAAAAAAGCGCAGCCCGCATCGCCAGTAACACTATATGGCCAAATAGAGAAGTTAGAAGCTTGCGGCTGTAAGCAACTGCACAATACTCTGTTAAACACAAAAAAAATGTCTTAAAATTTCAACACACTATATATGGCATATTCCAATAACTATTGCTATTGCTTTAAGTTAACAGCTAACAAAATAATATACCCTTTTAGTCTATTTGCAAACAGTGTATAAAAACAAGCAGCTGTTTGCATTTGTCAAAGATTTGCGGCGAAAATGTAAAAGAAAAATGTGTGCGAAAAAAATATGCACAGAAAATGTGAAAAGAATCAAATGCAATTGGAGTTTATTTTCATTAAAACACACTTTGAATACCCTAACATAGAATTGCTTTTAATAGGGAATTAAAGCTAAAAATAGCAATTAAATTAAAAATTTTATTAAAAAAGTTTACAACAAATTTAAGGATGTTAGAAAATTATTTCTTATGAATTTAAAATTTCATGAACATTTTTACGCATTTAATTGCAATTAAATAATTAATCATATTAAATAACCTTTTTATTATTGCTGAAAATTTGTTTAGAGGCACAAAAATGTGTGCTATGCCCCAAAAAATGACAGTGCCAGCCTAAGGTCGCCTCCCGTCGGAGTTGGAGCCAATGTCGCAGTTGAAGTTGTTGTTGTTGTTGTTGGCCTCAGACTCGGGAGTCGAAATTGGACTATGTGCGGGGTGGGTGGAATGTTTGGGATGGGATTGTTTGCCGCTTGCCTGTCCTGACTGCTGCTCTTATCGGCGCCCAATTTTATTCCATGTGTTTTGATAGCGCTCTCGTCTCATGTGGCTACTATCCGCGAATTTCGTTGGGTCCACGGCTGTGTCTCTGATTGAGAGAGAAGTTTTTGTTAGTTTTTTTTTTTTTTAAGGCTCGAAAAGCAGCTTTACTCTTGTTTACAGCCAAATAGAAGTTATCAAGTTTCTAGGATATCGATATTCTTGGCAACAAATTTTGGTCTCACAATCTTTATTTTCAAAAAAACAAAAAAAAATTTAATAGTTCGGATCGTGGTTCGAACCTATTTTTCTGTTACGTTCAGTTTATAAACCTATCAAGCTAGGATTGGCTCTTGTAAACTTTTCCGCAGTCTTAAATGAACAAAATATAATTGCCTTAACACTTTTTTTTTTTAAACCTGATGCACTCGTAAATTTAAATAAAGTGTTCCAATTTTGAACCATTATTGCTAATTAGATTATTCAACATATAATTAGCTAATTTTCAGAAACAATGCAATACAAACCAAAAATAATGTTGCAATAATTAAAAATGATAAAAATTGCAATTTTTATTTTTTTAATTTTCGAACCGGTTTGGCTTGACACCGGTTTATTATTATTATTCAAGCAAAATGTGGCAGCTATATATAATTAGAGTAATCAAAATATAATTAGCTCATTTTCAGAAACCAAAAACAATATTGAAATAAAATTTTTAATTTTAATTTTTAAATTTTCGAACCGGTTCGGCTTAAATTCGGCCTATTATCGTTATTATAAAAAAAAATTACAGCTATATTATCAATTAGAGTGGTCAAAATATAATTAGCTAATTTTCAGAAACAGAAAACAATGTTGCAATAATTGAAAATATGACATATTAAAAATGACACACTTAAATTTTAAATTTTCGAACCGGTTCAGCTTGAAACCGATTTTGTTATTATTATTAAAGCGAGAAATGGTCGCTATGCAAAGTACCAGTGACTGCGGCAGTTATCATTTGGAGCGCTCGCGGACAAGCTTTGGCTTTCGTGCTCATCAGTTGCAACTGCATCAGATGTGGAGGGGGGTGGGTGGTGGGTGGTGGCAACTGTTAAACAGTGGCCAAGTGCAAGTCCATAATTTGACGCTAGTTTTCACCACACACCGTGGAGAAAAGTGGTCAAACCTGTGTCTGCACACGAATCAGACGAGGCGCCAACGATGCGCCATCGGCAAACGGCAGCGACTTCGGCTTCGGCTTTGGCTTCGGGTTCGGGTTCGGCTGCTTGGCGCCGTTTGTCGCTGCGTTGGCGGCATTATCAGGTCCAGGCAGAGGCGGCGACTTCAGTCGCAAGCGAGCGCTCAGCGTGTGAACGTTGTGTCCGGACAAGCTAGCAGAATATATTCCCAGCAGTCACGCTCACAAAGTCACAGTCACTGTCACAGTCACAGTCACAGCCATCGCAAAGCGTCGCGTGCGCGTTTTTCACGTATGTTTTCTGCTTTATATCGCTAGATTCACGCTATTTATTTTTTTCAAGTGCTTTTCGCGCGCGTTTCTTTTTGTTTTGTTGCACGTGCCACGTGCCGCGTGCCGCAATTTGTTTGTTGTTGTTGTTTGTTGTGTGTGTGTGTGTGTCTGTCCCAAGAAGCCGCTGCAATTTGCTAAACAAAAACAAATACAGAACAAAAACAAAATAATTTTTTTAGTGAAAGTTTAGCTATTTTTTAAATTATTATTATTTTTTTTTTGAAGCAAGTTTATATTATTTTTTTTCCAGAAAATAAATAAACATATGCAGCAATTAAGCAAACTTCGAACTTGGCAAATAACTATTTAAAATGCAGCTCTAGTAATTAAATTAAAAACAAAAAAAAAAACTATTATAAATAAAGTGTAAAGCAAAAAAAGTTTTTATTTTTCTCTTTGATATTTTAATGGACATTAATAAGGTGCGATTTAAATATAAGCCATAAAAAGCTTCAATGTTCTTTTTTTGTAAACACCCTTAAGAGGGTATTAACATATGTTTTAAGCTTATAGAGTGTGTGCATTTTATGGGTATTTATGTTTTTGTATTCTATTGAAATCTTTTAACTTGAAAGCACGTCGAAAGAAAAAACTTGAATAAAATTCCCTAATGAAATAAATACCTGAATTGATTTACTTTACCAGTCGGATATATTTATTAAGAACTATATTTTGTATTCTGTGACAAACATTTGGATTTTATATAAATTTAAAAATTTTAATTTAAATACCGTTTTTCACGTTTTGTGAAGTTTTTAATTGTTTTTTTTCTGATTGGTGTTAATATTTTTTTCTCTCGTTCCTTCTATTTTTCCTATCCCTAAACTTTTGTTATTTTTCTTTCTTAACTTACATATTCGCTTCCGTTCTTTGCATTTATTTGCCACAATTTCCTTGCCATAAATATTGCGCTTAAACCGCTTGCGAATTACAAACGCTTCGTTAAAAGCGAGTCGGGTTATTTTTTTTTCTTTGCTTTAGCTTAGCCCCATATCCGGATTGTCATTTCAAAGGCATTAAAAAAGTGCAATGTGATTCATTTATTTTATTCGTCTGGCTTTCACCGCCAGCGGCTTTCCTGTAACAGGCTCTTCAATTACGCTGTCGCTTTTTTTGTGATACCCTGTAAAAAACAAATGGGACTTAAAAGGGGATATCATATAAAAAAGGGGGGGTGGCGTATTTTGAATTTATTATAGTCAAAAAACTAACCAGCAACAATAGTCAAAAACTTTTGTAAGAGATTTCGTAAGCGGGATATTTCAATTTAAGGAAGTTAAATTTTTTTTAAAGCTGGGCTTGTGAAACTTGGTATGCTTATAAGTTTTACTTTGCATTTTGAACAATATCCTGAACATATCATATTTTAATCATAAACTCAGACTCCCTTAAAAAATGTTTAATTCTGATAAATTTTCCCAATCATATTTTGTTAACAGTCAAAACTGCTTTAATATAAAATATTTTCTATATATATTTAAAAAGCAACATAATTTTAAGCTGCTATTCCTTTTAATTTAAACTGTTTTTTTAATTTTGGTATTTAAAAATCCACCAAGTTAACCTTTTGTAAGCTTTGCTTTAATATTTTTGTTCTCCCCCCTCCCTCGAAATATTTTGTGTTCTCTTTTATTTTCATTAATGTTGTTTACTTTGCCTTCGCTCTCGGCCTGAATGTTTAACACATTTCGTTTCAATGAAAATCTTATTGTCATTTCATTTGATTAAAAATTTCATAATGCGCATCCTGTGAGCATTTGTCAACTAAGTACAACAACAGCAACAACAACAAAAAAAGCGAATCTCTAAAATTCTGCGTTTCCCGCGGGCAAAAGCCCTCTCTGTATGTGTGTGTGTCTGTGTGTGTTTGAGTGTGTTGGGGGGAGAAAAATGAAAATGTGCTGCAACATTTGCGATTGGCGGCATTTTTGTGTGTTCTTTTTTCATCTTTTTTTTTGTGCCGCTTTGTCGCTTTCACTCATTTACCTGCATTGTGGTTGCTCTAATACCCTGTAAAGTTTTTAATAATACCCTGTAAATACATTCAAAAACAGTTCTGCTTCTATAAACGATATATTCATGTTTTTCAGCTCGTTGTATTTGCACTTATACCCTGTAAATAAAAATTTAAAAGTTAAAATCCATATTGAAAATTTTCTGTAGTTTTAATTGTTACACACCCTGTAATCAGAATACAGGGTAACTGTTCGTAGCGCACACCCCATCCGTTTGAGCGCTGTTTTCATATAATTTTCGCTGCCCTTTGTTTACCTTTGGGCCCAGTATTTTTCTTTCGTCTTACCGTTTTATGTTTTATATAGATGACAATATTTTTTTTCATTTTTGGTAATTTTAATTTGATTTCCGTTTTTTGTTTTGTTGTATTTTTTTTCTGGGAAGAACAACGGCAACAAACATGTTGAAGGGTATCTTAAAACAAATACTTTAACCGCAGCTAAAGAAAGAGACAACAAGAGAGAGAAAGAGAGAGGGAGAGTGAAATGGAAAATGTGAACAACAATTTTGCCACGTTGCAAATATAAATGTGCAGTGTGGAATGACTTTATTTGTGTCAACAAAACTCGAAACTCGAAACTCAAAAAAAAAATAATAAAGAAAAACAACAACAACAAGAAAGTAAACTCATTCGCACAACCACAAAAATAAAAACAACAACAGCAGCGGCAATAACGAGAGCTTTGCAAACAGCATTAAACAACAATTGATATCACGCATACGCAGCGTTGACGCCACAAAATTTTGTGTGTTAATTGGTCGCAGCGAATGGGTAAGTGAAATTTTCGTATTTGCTTCGCACTCGTCTCAAATACGCACACTTCACTATGTGTATATGTATGTGTATTCAGTGTATTTATTTATTGCCGTTTTTCCTTTTCTTCGTTTAACCAAGCAATTTCACTATCTAAATGTTTTACACAATTTTCCACATTGACCAGATTTTGTTTTGTTTACGTTTAAAAATCGCTAAAACTTTGGTTCTTGGCTTAAAATCGGGTTAAAGCATTAGCAAAGTCAATAGATCAATTTGAATGTTGGCTTAAACCTGGTGGGAGAGTGGTTTGTTAGAAAATCTGCTTTTATTTTATTTCTGCTCATGTTGGCCAAAATCGGATTGCTAGGAATTAAAAAAAAACCGCATAGTTTATAGATCAAATGTTGTTGTTTAAGCCTCTAGTTTTTAGGCAGCTTAAAATACAATTTTTTTTATTGAAGTAGAGTTTTTTTTATTTCATTTAAATACAGTTTATTTTAATTGACCCACAAATTTATTTCAGCTTTTCCAAAAAGAATTCGGTTGCCACAGAATTAAAAAAAAACGTTTATACTTTTTATATAAATATGTGAAGATTAAATTTGCTAATTCAAAAGAACTTTAATATACGGTGAGGCATATTTTAAATAGTTTAGGCGTTTAGGCGTTTTGGAAATAATGTTAATATTTTTTATTTAGAAAATATATTTTTTTTTATTTTAAAGAATTAAAAACACTTTTTTAAATTTTGATTTCCATAATTTTGTTGTGTAATAAAAATTGATAAGCATTATGAAGTTGAAAAACTAACTTTAATTTGTTAATGAACTTTTTCATAGCGATATAAAATCTATGCTAAAGAAAAAATGGAATTCGTTTTTTTTTTGAAAAACAGAAAAACCCGCCTGTCAGTTGCACGTATGTAACTGTTTTTTATTTAGTAAATAATTTATTTTAAATTTGTTTTTAAATTAATTTTTGTATATTTCAATTTTTAATTCATTTTGTGAGTGTTCCCTGGCAATTTGCTGATTTGTCGATTTGTTTTAGCTCTTGTTGTTGTTGTTGTTGATTATTTGATGTCGATTGAGCAAATGTTATTCAATTAAACACATTGTTTTGCTTGGCATTTTCATTAACAATTTCTATGCTTGCTGGCTCGGATTGCAATTCAATTTCGTTATGGTTTTTGTGTCTCTTTATCCAATAACCAAAAGCATTTACCCTATTTAATTCAATTTTCATTACACCCAAAAAGGGGGGCGGGGTTCGGGGCGGCTCACAACAACGAATACCTTGTAAAAACAATTGTTTTTGTCGAAAATGCATTTAACTGTTCGATTTGACAGACAAAATTGAATAAATTCTATGTTTATGTCTCGACTAATAGACGCACACTTCATACACATTAGCCAGATATTTAAATGTGTATATATATGCATTTATATATATATATATATCGACCTCATGTCAAGTGTCAGTGGCTGTCAAACGTTTGACAATTTATTTTGCGATTTGCTTTATTTGATTATTATTTTTGTATTCATTCAATTAAATTGTTTTCATAACAAAAGATATCGCTGGAAGGGTTTAATTACGCTGCTAAAAATCTGTTCAAATTGCAATTATGAAATTAATAACAATTATGCGTTCCGATTGTTTACTTAATTTAATTGTCAAGCGCTTGTCATTATTTTTTGTTCGTGTGCATAAATGACAAAAAAGTAGATAAAAAAAAATTGAAATAATGTTGTAACTTATTTACAAATTTTTTTTATATTATTCTATATTAGTTAGGTAGATGACAAGACATAGAACTTTATACATAAATAAATAAAATAAAATGTTAAGTTTTTGCAACAACATAGAGAGCAAAAAAAAAAAAAAATTAAAACTAAGGCATGCCACAAAAATCAGCAGAGCATACAAAATGCCTTTCAATTATCACGCGCTAGCTGAAAGCGATATCAAAAAATGCAACAAAAAAAAAGTAAAGTACAGAAAAAATCATAAAAAAATTCATAAATAAATAAACACATAAATCAGCTGTACGTGAAAAGTCATCTCGCTGTGTTTCGACCATAATTAAGCCGTAATATGAAATCATCCCAACTGCCAATTGCAATTTCCGAATCTCGACTGCAAAATTCAAATTTAAATTATGTGTAAGCTGACTAACTGATATTTTAGTCAAATATTTGCTATGGGCTAGAAATGTGTGTGAGATTTTTCGAAAATTCTATAAAATTTCGTAATCTAATCTGCATTCAGATAATTCTCACGTGTTTGTATTTGTTAATTTTCCATGCACTTTTCCATGCTCAAATAAATCTTAATCACAGTGAACTTAAATAAGTTTATTTTGTTCATACAATGACTTCGTTCGACTTTTTTCCTATGTATAAAGCATACAATACTATATCTATTTTACCTTCTATTTCTATTGAATATTTAAATTAAATTGATTTATGCAAATTATATACATTGGTATAAATAAGCATAAAAAAACACACTTGCTTTTTACTTAAGTTTTCTTATACACATTTTTGAGCTTACTTAAATTTTTTTATTTTTTTTTATTACTTTTGTAATTTTTAAACATTATAATTGGATTAAAATATTTTTAAGACTTGCCATCGTAATTTACCTTAATGACAGAAAAATAAAACGTTTTTTTTTTACTGCATTTATAAAATTTAAATTTATTTTACTATGAATTGACATTTTATTTAAAATCCGATTTATAACTATATGTTTGCTCAAGTTGAAGTTCAATTTGAACTATAACGATAATGATAATAACATTATTTATATTTTAAAATGCATTTTGGTAGTTGTCACACAAAACAACAAATTTTCGTTTACAATTCGCAACTGGTTTAAGCGCAGTCTGTACCAAATAGCTACAGATAAAGTAACTGTAATCGTTGCTGCTCCATTTGATTTTGCCTTTGATAACAAAGTTAACTAAGGCACAAGCAAAGCTCAAGCTTGGACAACTTTAGTTGATGTGCAATAAATGTGAAGGGGGGGAGAGGAGTGTGTGTGTGTGTTTTGGTCACTGCCGTAGGCATACAGTAAAGCTACCTGTCTGAGCGCTTTAAGCCTTGACAGCAACAAAACAGATTGCCACGCCTGTCCGGCCTTTGATTTGTTTCTCTCTCTCTGTCTCTGTCTCTCTGTCTGCTACTTTCTCTTCTTTTTTCGCACTTCATCAAATTGACTTGGACAAAGTCTGAGCCGCAACCCAAGCGTCCGCCCATAGCCGGCAACTAAATGCGCAAACACATGTTCCCAATAAAGTTGTGACCATGTCTGAACACACCCGTGTGTCTATGTGTGTGTGTGTGTGTGTGTTTCTCTAATGTATGTATTTGCATCTATTAGTGTGCGTGTCAAACATATGCCCAACAACATGAACGACACGAGCTGAGGCACAGCAGAGAAACTATACAGAAAAAGTTTTTTTTTTTTGCCGGCTCTCCAAAAAGGGAAGCTGGCTAAAAGTTAATGTTGGCCAACAGCTGCAGCGTCTGGCAAATAAATATTTATAAATGTGCGTGTGCAATTTTTCTATTTGCCTGGCTGCCAACTAACTGAAATGCGATGCGAAAATGTTTCAACAAACTTTTTAACACTAAAAACAAGAAAACTCTTTCCAAGTTTATTCTTCGTCTTGCCGAAGCTTAAATACCCTAACAAGTTTACGCAAAACAGAACAAAATATCCTAATTAGCAATTGTTTCTACACTAGGCGAAAAAGTTTCGAATTGTGTGCTTAAGTCAAGTGTAAACGTTGTTAAAATGAAATTGTGCATTCCAAAATTACTAAATATGCAACAGGCTTAAAAAAAATAATCTATTCAAAAATTTTGGTATTTTAGTATTTTTTATTATATATTAAATATATTGGGTGCAAGCTAATGATATCACAAAAAGAGTAAAAAAGATCAGACTGAAGTTAAATTTAAATTTCAAGTGCAACATTTATTTTAATCATTTAGTATTTTATTTATATTATTTTACTTAAAAATTATGCATATATTTTGTGTAAAATGTTTTTTTTTTAATATTTTTTATAAAATGTTTAAATTTTATTGGTTTTATGTTTTGTTTGTATTCTTTTATTTAAAAATTGTGCAAAAAAAGTATTTAATATAAAATATTTAAAAGAAAATGTGTATACAATATATAATTTGTATCATTTTTGACTTATTGCTGTTCAAAGTTCTGATGCTATTTTATATTTTTATTCCACGAATATAAACTACTTTTAACAAAAACTTTAAAAACACACTTTTGGATATACCCGCATTTATTTGTGGCATATGCAAATTTGAAGCAAAATCAAGCCATAGCTGAAATAATATTTTTCGGGTTCGAAACTTTTGCATAGCCTTCCCCCCAAGATCACACTTCCGTTTCCTTTACACACACACACACACACACACACACACACACACACACACACACACAGTATTTCGTATTTCTGCAGGGCCCCAAGCACTCGCCTATTAGCCTAACGAGCAACAAGATGCCACGCCCCCTCCCTTGGCACGCCCCCTGTTGCCTGCACTTGCTGCTGAAGTTTTTTCTCTATATACATTGCTAGCCGCCTTTCTTATCGGCGTCGCACGTTTTTATCATAAATTGTACACTCCGCTTGCAATTTTTCGCTCATTTTTGTGGTCGCCGCCAGTTGCAGGCAGATCTATATAGATATATATATATATATAAATATGTATATTTAACTTGGCTAAATTTCGAGCCTGGCCGTAAAGCGACGAGTTGTTTGCCAGGCTGAGTCCAATGGGCCGTTAAAATGCATTATAAAGTGCCATTTTCCTCACATATATATATTACGTATACGTAACGTATACGTAATACGCTTACAAGCACTGCAATTGGTGGAGGGGGGAGAGGGGAGGGGCTTCCTTAATGTAAGCGACTTCCACTCGGACTCTGACAACTCGTTATTGTTTATCAATTTTATGACCCTGGCCATAAAGTGATTTTGGCTGGAAATATGTTGAGCCGAGGCCAGAAAAAAATCAAAAAACGATAAAAAAAAGTGAAAGGAAAAAATTTTACTTAAATTTATAAATTTAAACTTAATAATTCAAGTGCCAAATATGATTTTTTCACCCACCTAATAAGTCTTATTTTGTTTAATCTTGAATCTATTTCTTAAAAATTTAATATTTGTATAAATTAAATTAGTTACATTGTTTTTAATTTAATGAAATGTCTATGTCTCACAGTTTTTAAGCTAAAGTGGGAGGTTTATAACTGGTCACCGTCTTTAAAGTTCGGTACATGTAAAGCTCTCGGACCTATATATCCCATATTTAAAATACCCATAAAATGGTCAAAGCTATACCGATTTTCATGATTGATGGCATTTTGATCATGATTTTTAATTTAGATCGATTCGACATTTAAAATCAATCAATTTTTGAAAAAAATGTTGTATGTTTTTTGAAAAAACAAAACATTTACTCCCCCTTACTTATTTTCGAAAAAAAAAATTTTCAAAATTTAAAATTGCGAGTTTGCATGTTTAATTGATATTGCTGGTCATAAAAAGCATAAAAAATGACATTTGAATTGATTCTGAGGGGGTCAAATTTTTTGTCAAAACTCATGCCAAAATTGACAGAAATTTGCACATGTAAAGCTCTCGAACCCATAGGTCCCATGTTTGAAATAGCCATAATATGGTCAAAACTTAACCGATTTTCATGATTAATGGCATTTTGATCATGATTTTTCATCAAGATGGAGTTACATTTAAAATCAATAAATTTTTAAAAAAGAAAAATATTTTTTTTTTTTTTTGAAAAAAGCGTGCTACTAAATTTAAAATAAAAAATCGCAGTTTTAAGGCCAGTCTGTAAACGTACTTAAATTCCAATTTTTAATTTTTCACTCTTCTTGATTCATCAGCTATTTATCCAGCATGAAGTTCGACTTGAAGCAATTTATGATTCTGGGAGGTTGACATTATGACTCCCTGGCGAATGCAATGATTTGCGTTGATTGCCGCCGCATTTCGATGCCCGTCAGCCACTGCAAACATATATATCGCGCGCATATATAAATATATATCTTCTACCTTTAAAACAGTTGCCTGTCCGAAATCGTGACTCGGGATCTCTCAACTTAACACCTCACACACATATATAAATCCCCACTTCGTTTGCTCGCTGAAAGGCCATTCAGTGCTCATAAACTTTCAAGCCTGGATATATGTGTGTTTTTTTCTCTTTATACACTGTTCGCAAATATGTTCAATAGGGTATATTGGTTTGGTGCAAAATATATAAATACAGATCTATATATAGTTAAATTAATTTAACAAAAAAATTAGAATATTTTTAAAATTATTTTTACTTTGTATTTTTGATAAATGAAAATGAATAACAATAATAGTTAAGAACAGACACACAGTTTTCTTCTAGTGTAATATTTATTTGTTTGTTTTATTTGTTATTATATATTCAATATTCTTCTTTGTATTTAAGGAGTTTTTAATTTTATTTAAATTAAAATTAATTAAACTCCAATTACCTTCAATTGTGCATAAATTTGTTAATACATTCGTTCATAGCATATGTTACCATTGAACAGAGCATTACACAGTCGTTTATAGCCGACTGCAATGCGCTTACTTATTTCCTTATTTTTTGTTGTTGTTGCTGTATTTGTATTGCATATTGTGTATACGCAGCGTATGCCGGAAACTGGTGTCCCACTTATGCAAACGATGCCAAAAGCGCTGTGTGAGTGTGTGTGTGTGTGTGTGTGTGTGTATGAGTGTGTGTGTGTACACAAAGTATCATTCACGCTATCATTGACACCAAACAAGCGCAGGCTGCGCATCCTTATCAACAACAACAACAGCAACTGAAATGTTGTTAACACAATTCAACAAAAAGTTGCGAAATATTTGCTGCCTGCTGCTAGCGGCTGCTGAGATTCCTGTTGTAATTTCTACCGCCCTCCATATAGGGTATTATAATTGCGTCATAAAACGCAGGCAAACGCTTGCAAAAACTTGGCCAAAAGCAATTTTTTCACATCATAAATATATGCAAAAAAAGTGCACTTAATTTAAATGAATAAAATGCTCGGAAGTTTAACTAGAATCAATTTCATTTTAATTCATATTTTATTATTAGACTAAAATGTTTTTAGAATAAATTTTATATATATATGAAATTTAACTAGAATCAGTTTACTTTGAATTCATATTTTATTATTAGACTAAAATTTTTTTTATATATATTTTATTGTTTTTTGAAAGTTACAATGGTATTTTCTCCATTTTTTACTAAAATGTTAAATTATAAATTAATTCATGGGTATTTAATAGTCGATTTATCTAACACTAGATTTCTTCTCTTGCTGCAGTTGCAACATGCAAATAAATGATATAAATGTCTGCACATTTATATGCTGGTTTGTGTGTGTGTGTGTGTGTTCTTGCTTACCAGTGCATAATTTCTTTTATTTTTCATGTTTAATACCCTGTAAAATAGAAATGTTAAAAAAGAGCAAATTTAAGATTATTATGATTTAAAGTTATTTAATAAAAATAATAATAAAATATGAAGATGCTTTTGAGGTTGCGCTGAAAGCGGGTCGATTAGTTCTTCAATTCGTAAATTTAAAAATATTACAAAATATATATTAAAATAAAATACATATATTTATCAAATATTTATATAAATATTATAGAGCTGTTCGAAATTGATGAAACTTCAGCAAGCAGGGTATCAGCTAGTCGACTACTTGTAAGACGCGCACTTGCAAATTGTCAGCGAAAAAATCGTAAAACGAGGAGTACAAAGCAAAGGTCAAGTGTGGGTTGTAGGCCACAAGAGGCCAAAGGTAAAGTGGTGAAGAGGGTTGCGGGGGGAAAAGACAGCAATAAAATGATCGCAAGTGAAATGTTTGTGATTTTCTTGCTTTGGATGCGCTATAATTGCTGACTGTGTTGCTGCTGCTGTTTGTTGTTTGTTGTTATTATAATTGCAGCCCGTTGCTGCAACGGAGGGAAACCGTTCTCTCTTTCTCTCCCCTCTCTTCGCCTCTCTTTTCCTCTTTCTCCCTTTGCCTGGGCTGAGCCGCATGTTGCACGTTCCAGTGATTTGCAGCAGCAGCAACATCAAAGCGCAATTTTCGCAGACAATTTTTATTGCATATTATTTTCATTTCGCTGCTTGCTTGTCACGCCCCGCACCTCCCCCCCCCCCCTACCCCGCTGGCAACCCAACAGTCCTTTTACTGCAAACACAATTTTCATGTCATAATTATTATCATTACGAAGCCCAACATGAAACCTATCAACATTGGTCACTTGTTGTATACCCAGAAATACAGGGTATTTTGTTAAGGCTGCACATATTGAATCCATAATGCATATATATTATATCTTTTATTGTTCAATATTAAAGTAATTATTTTTGTTTTATTTTTATTTTATTTTTCGACATATTTAATTGATGTAAATGGTTTTTTATGTATCCCAGTTATATTTTAATCAATTAACTTAACTACAGGGTACCTCTTTGCCGAACACTTTTTTGCTGAGTAGAAGTGCAGGGTATATTTAAAAAAACAAGGTATGTTGGTGAGGCTGCACATATTGAATGAATAGTGTATATATCTTTTATTGTTCAGTTTAAAAAGAAAGTTTTTTCAATTAAGGAAATCAAGATATTTTATTTTTTGTTTTATTTTTATTTTATTTTTCCACATATTTAATTTCTGTAATTTAATTTCTACTTTTGTATCCCAGTTATATTTTAATCATTTAACCTAACTACAGGGTATCTCTTTGTCGAACACTTTTATTGTGTAGATACTTACCTATTACGGGGTATATTCTTCAGTATCTAAATAATTTATTTGTAAATTAACGAAATTATTTTTTTTTACAGGGTATATTAGTAAGCTAGCACATATTGAATCCAATTTTTATATAAATTTTATTGCTCAGTATCAAAGTAATTCATTTGTAAATTAACAAAATAATTTTTTTCACATATTTAAATATATATCAATAGCTTCTTCTGTCTCCCAATTATTTGTTAATTATTAAACTCAAACTACAGAGTATCTCGTGGTCGAGAACTTTTATCTTTTTAGATACTTACCTATAGCTGTTAGTTTGCGGTCTTGTGATTTTGGGCACTTGCTTTTGGTTTTGCTTTTGGCTTTTTCCACGTCGCGTTTAATTGAAAAGTGAAATTGATTTGGCAAGAGTGAAAATCGCTGTTAGTTTTCCTGGTTTTTCTTTTCTCTATCTGTTGTTTTTTTTTTACATTTTTCTTGTGCATTAATTATTGAAATTATATATACATTATTTTTTTTTTTTTTATATTTTGCGTTCGCTTTTCTTCGTTTCTTTTTTTTTTTTTTTGCTAGCGAACATTCATTATTTTCCAACTCGCATTTTTCATTACTGCGAGTTTTGCTTTTCTTTTGGCTCTATTTCCCCTCCCCCCCGTTTTACGCGTTTATTGCTGGCAATTTAAGTGCGTCTTCTGAAATGCGGCTTTAATTGCGCGATAATTGCGCAAATGAAACATTGAAATTAACGAAATTCTTCCGCATTTTTTATGACTTTCGACAATTGCAATTCAGCATAAAAAGTTATAAAGTAAAAACCACTTAAGTGCTTCAAAAATGTGCTGTAGAATTGAAATTTAATCTAATCAATCAAAATAAATCTCTATTTTAATAATTGTGAAGCAGCCAAATTTTTCTGTAATTCTTTATGACATAAAATCTCAATTCATTTTGACGAGAATGCTGAGTTTGATCTTGAGATATATATGTAAAAATAAATTAAGCAAGTGAAGAAATTTTATTTTATTTTCTACAAGTTAAATTAATATTAATATTATATTGATATATACTTATCGCATATAAAATATATATTTTTGTTTTTATCCACCAATTAAATCAATTTATTTCTTCTATGTGAATCAATGTAAAAATACAGATTGTATTTAATTTTCTAGAAGTTAAATTAATGTTAATGTGACACTGTTAATGTGACACTGTTAATGTATTAGGTAATGTTAATGCTCTAAATTATTCCATTTACATAAATCTCTTTAAATTTACTATGTCACGTACTTGTTCTTTATGTTGCAACATATTTCTTGCATTTAACATGAATTGAATGTCACATTAACATAACATGCAGATTTATGTGACAGCTCTTTGAAAGTCGAGACTTAACTCCCGGAAATGCGCTTTTATTTGTTTGTCTTATGCCATTTTTTTTTTATTTTTTTTTTTTTTTTGTGCGACAATTCTCCTGCAATTGACAACAACTTTAGCTGCAGCTTCAACTTGAAGTGACTTTTGCTACATTTTCTACTTCTTGTACTTATTTTATTGTGTTTTTTTTTTATATTTTTCTTCTTGCAGTGTCAGACAATTTGCGAATAAAGTTGCAGCACAGCAGCAACTGAAGCGCAACGGCCAAGAATAACACGGCAGCAACAACTGACAGCAACAACAGCAACAGCAAGAAAAATAGGAGACAGCTACTTGCAACGAGCCAAATTGTTGCATACTTTGGCAGTTACAACGAGCTCACGCACACAGTTACGGCGGCAACATGTCGTTGTTGTCGGCAGCAGCAGCAGCACGCAGAGTTGCCAACACATTTCAATTGCTGGCCATCGCCTTTTACTGTTGCTGTCAATTCGAGCTGCTGCTGGTGCAGGGTCAGCAGCAGCAACAGCAGCAGCAGCAGCAGCAGCAGCAGCAGCTAAAATATCAGCAACTGCAATATCAAATGCAACAGCAGTATGAATATCAACAGCAGCAACACTATATGCAACAGTTCCAGCAGCAGCAGCAGCAGCAACATCAACAACAACAACAGCAACAGCAGCAATTAGTGCTGCCGACAGCAGCACTGGCGTTACCAGAGCAACCCGTCGATTTGCTATCCACACAACCAACTCAGGTAGGTGCTGTTAACCATTTACCGTTATTACCGGCTGAAAATATAAGCAAACAGTTAGCAACTAAATTGAGCACCGATCACTAGAATACAATTTAATATTAAATGTGCGCAAGGCGCAAGAAATATACTGTACGGTGATATCGATATTTTATCGATACATCGATCTGAAATTTTAAGTGAAAAACGATATAATATTGAATTCGATATGTGTAGCTATAATCGAAAAAATTCAAAACTTTTCAATCTCTCTTCCTTCATCGGCCGATATTTATATTATATCGATAGGCGATATTTTCTCCGATAACTTTTTTAGGTTTGTTATATATGTTATAGGTGTTCAAAATTGATAGAAACTAAAGGTTTTGTTTATCTGACATCTAACCTAGATGCGAAATTTAAGTAAAACCCGCTATATTCAATTCGATATATGTAGAATGCATCGCTATTTAATATGTTTTATCAGAAAATGTTTTCTTCTCTAAAATTACGTTGCCTTCATTGGTCGATATTTATATTTGCTTATATCGATAGGCGTTATTTTCTCCGATAACTTTGTGTAATATAGTTATTCAAAATTGATAGAAAGTAAAAGTTTTGTTTACCCAACTTCCGCTTTAAGTAAATTTTTTCAAAAACCAAACACAATTTGTTATTTCAACTGAAGATTGATGGAAGCCGATTAAGGCAACTTTACTTTATGTACTGCCTGATTGACTAACGAGCATTTATCTAAACTTTCTAGCCAACTTTATTTGGGGCTTTAATAAACTCCGTCTGTAATTAATTAATCTGACGACACGGCTACAACCTGGCCACCTTTTTGCACCTCCGTTCGCACCTCGCAACTCGCACCTTTGGCCACTTTGTGTCCGGGTTTCGCTCGCTTTGCTCGACAAATTGAATTTGTGATTGCGATTTCGCAGCTGCAACTGCTTCAAGACCCAAATCCCAATGCCAACTTCACTTGACTTGAATTTCGTTTTTTTCTTTTCGGTTGTGGCCACGTCTAAAGTTCGATAAGCTGATTAGCTGAAATGAAATCGGCGAAATAATAAAAAATAAATGTTCGTTCCGACTTTGGTTTTGACTTCTTTTTTATACCATTCTTAATTGTATTATTTGTTTTTATTTTAATGCCTCCGATTTGCAGCGCTTAGTGAATAATATATTTTTAATAGACTTTAAATTATATTTAATTAGAGCCAACTTTATTGATATCCATTTAATTTCCCCCAATTTGCATTAATGAAGATGATAACTAAATAAGATAGGTGAGAAGCGCAAAGAGAGGCGCAAATTTTAAGCAGTGAGAGGTGAAAGATAATTGGGCTGTCATAAAGAATTGGATCGATAGATTTTAAACACCCGAATAGCAAATAAAAATTAAATACTAAAATATCACACATATGCAATAAAAAGAATGGCAACCCTTTAATTTTCCAAATTTGCATTATAAAAGATGACGCTTGAATTTGAGAAGTGCAAAGAAAGGCGCAATTATCAAAAAAGGTAAAAGGAAAATGGGCTGTCATAAAGAGTTGTGTTCTTTAAAAGCTAGCTCAATAGATTTTAAACACCCGAATAGCAAATATAAATTAAATACTAGCATGTTCAACAGATATATCCATATATATTTAGCGCAATAAAAAGAATGGCATCCATTTAAGTGCCACACTTCGCGCAGTTTTTCAATAGCCATTGAACGCATCGAAAGCTATTTCAGCTGACGTTGCATAAATCGACTATATATGTTCTAATTAAAGAATCATATTGAAAATATCTTTCAAATAGCTGAAAGCACATTTTCAGCTATTTCAGCTGAACAAACGCCCAGCCACCCACAAAACCACCCACCCGAACAACCAACCGAACCGTCCACTGATAACTGAAACCCCTCGCACATTGGACAAGTGATTCCATAAACCACTTTGTTGGAAAATTGCTTGTGTTTGATTCCATTGGCGATTGTCGATTGCTTCTTTTATATACACTTTTTTTATATACTCGTTCAAGCAGCGAAAAGAGTATATTGGTTTACATTTTTTACCCCTTACCAATTTTCGAAAAAACATTTTTTTTTACATTTTTGAATTGTCAATTTATGTTTTTAATCGAATGTTGTAGACACAGTTGGTAAAATATTAATTTATAGTGAATCTGAGAGATTAAAATTTTTTGTCAAAAACAATGCTGCAAATTTTGACTTTTAAACTTTACCAAATTTTACACTTCTTTAACTTTGTCAAAACTGAACCGATTCTCAAGTTTTTAAAAAGAAGCACATTAAAATTAATTCTGAGTAGGTAAAAAATATTTGTCAGTTTTAGCATTTTTTGTCAAAAACCATGCTAAAATTGACAAATATTTTGGTTTTGTAAAGTTTTTCAAACAACAGCTTTCAAATTTCAAACTTCTTTAACATTGTCAAAACTGAACCGATTCTCATGTTTTCAATACAGAAGCACATTAAAAGTAATTCTGAGGAGGTAACATTTTTCGTCAAAAATCATGCTAAAATTCACAAAAATTTTAATACCTTGTTAATGTAAGTAGATAACATGTTTAGGCTGTCGGTTACACCCGATTGCAACATTCAAACTTGTTTTTTTTTTTTGTTGATTTTTTGAGTAAGTTCGCGTGGCTTACAAAATGTTATTCCACAGTAATATATATACATATATATATATGTCTGTAGATGGAGAATGTTAGCGATATTTGGCCAAGACTTCACTTGACAGCCATAAACATTTGACCAGCTGCTCATTTAGCCAGCTGAGGTGCTCTTCTCTCTAGCTGGCCAGGCTCAAATAATTTTTGGCTCACTCGCATTGCATTTGGCCGTGAAGTTGAATGCAAGGAGAGAGAAGCGTTCTTCTTTTTCTTTTGCCCTGTCGTCTGTTTTATTCCCAACAATATTTTTTTATCTAAAAGTTCTTGTTGTTTTTTTGTAGACAACTTGACTGCTGTTTTTTACCATACCCTGTTATCATAGAAATTGATTAGAGGTGTATGTTAAGGTTATTCTTATACATTTACACTCTTTGAGAAATAATAGAAAAATGAGAAGTTAAACTTCTCTCTCAGTCGAGATTTTGACTGAAACCATTTTTGAGTCTTGAAGTTGCACCAAAGTATTTTTTAATATAACAAACAAAAAACAAAAAATTTGAAAAAATTACAGCCAATTTTACAGGGTATTCCTGAGTCGAGATATAAAACAAGTACAAGATTTTTACGTATTTTACAAATTAAATTTCATAAATTATGAGTTTTCCAGTTCCGGTTGTAGCCTCCAAATTCAGTCTAACAAAACGTATATAATTTATAACAATAATAATATTAGATAAATGAAAAACGAATAGCTGCAAGTTTATTTTAGAGGGTATTCCAAAGTCAAGCCGCATTCTTTTAAAGCAAAATTTTTTTTTTGCCCTTTTTTTTTTTACTTTACGCTTGCAATAAAATAAAATCCACACAAACTTGGAAGCGTCATGTGGCAGCCCTGGCTTGGACCCCAGCCGCAGCCAAAAGCCCTGCGGGCACATGCAACGGACATGGAAACGAACACACACACACACACACACAGCATACACACAACACACAAATACGCAGCAATAATATATATGAATGGAGTTTTGCTTTATAGTTCGCATGTGTGTGTGTTTGGGCCACAACGAAAGCTGGCTGCATTTTATTTTACCATTTGGTGCCATCGCAAAATTTATGAATTTCGACTCGTTGCCGCCGCTGGCCGCACATATGCGGTTTTTATATATTGACACTTAAAATTTATGGCTCTTAAAATCTACAAAATGCCAGAATCCAGAAAACCAGCATCCAGAGCCCAGGCACAATGTTTTGTTTCATTTCGTTAAGTTTCGCTTGTTTTTTTTGTTTTGTTTTTATTTTTGATTTTGTTACGTTTTGTTTTGGACTGGTTCCGTTTAGCTTTAGCCCCTTTTTCCGCCCCATTTAGAGCATAGAAATTGTTTTGTTTCTCTGTGTGCAAACTATGAAAAGTCAGCGAGCTCTGTCGCTGGCGCTAAAAGCTGACAGAAAAACTGAGCGGCAAATCGAGCGTTAAATTGTCAGGGTTGCCACCAGCATGACATGTGTGCGCATTAAGCACATTAGGCGACAAAGTGTTAAATCTGTTTTTGTTAATGTTCGAAACTAAAACAATTTTGTAATAAAATTAATATACCTGGGGTCAACTTGGGCACAACATTCATAGTCCAAGACTTTTAATTAAATCGAAGAAATGTTTACAATTTTGAAATTTTTTTTAACAATTATTTTGTTGTTAATTCAATAATTTCAAATATTATTTTGTAACATTAAATATTTTGGGTATGAATTTAAGAATAATTTGAATATGTTTTTAATCCAAAAAATTTACTTATTTTATAAATTTTGCAATTTTTTGTTGTATAGATAAAATACGAGAAACAAAAACGCAATAAAAATAAATTAAATATATAAAATATAATATAATATAAAATATATAAATAAAATTAAGATATAATTTAGTTAGAAACTACCAAGAAAATTATTTACCATTTTGTAGTAAAATCCAGGATTATTACACTAAATACTATCTACGGATTCTTCGGTATAAAACATATAAATAAAATAAATAAAAATAAAAATTAAGATTTAATTCAGTTAAAACTATCAAAAAAAAAGTATTTACCACTTTGTAGCTAAAACTATTTAAAGATTATTATTATTTATTTATTATTTAACGAAACCTAATCCACAATTTACATTAGTAAAAGTCAGGATTATTACACCAAAAACTATCCAGGGAAAAAAGGTATTCAAGTTGAGTGTTGTATTAAAAATAGAGTTGAAATAATCTTTAGACAGGCAAATCATATTTCATGCTAGAAACTCATATCTTAATGCCTCAATGCCCAAAAGTAAAAGTGAGTGTTGGCTAGAAAGAGAAAGGGGCAACGAAAGAGAAAGAGAAAGAGAGAGAGAGAGAGAGAGAAAGAGAGAGAGGTAGCTAGTTTAGTTGTTGTTGCTGTCAGCGTCAAAGCTGAAAATCGCTTAAGATTAATGATGCAAAAAATTGAGCATCATCAAAGAAAGTGAAAATGGAATTAGGTGCAAAGACGTCGAGAGGACGCAACAACAGCCAAGAAGAAGAAGTAGAAGAAGAAGGAGGAGACGAAGAAGAAGCAGCAGCAGTAGAACGGACGGGACGCACAGTGGGGCCTAGGCAGATAGGGCAATACGTGAAGCACGCAAAGCGGAAGAAAATGGCGGCATAAAACTTAACTACAATAAGCGCCAGCTTCAAGCCAGGCCAAAACGAGCTGGCAACAACTAGAGAATGGCAACAACAATGTAAACACCACACACTAGGCATGCGGGTATGCCAGTGTGTGTGTGTGTGTGTGTGTGTGTGTGTGTGTGTGGTATGCCAAAACTCTCTCTGTGTCTATCCAAGCAGTAGTTAGGCCCAAAGTGCCCGCGACGTACGTGCGGGCGGAAACGGAAAAGGAAATGGCAGCATCGCCGACGCCGATGCCACTTCACAGTGGGATCAAAACGATTTTAACCAAGTCAAAGTAAATTTCTAACAATTGATAAAAAAAAATTATAATAATTGGTACAAAAAATAACTAATACCTTAGCCAAAATGCATTTTTAAGAATTGATAAAAAAAATAATGATATATAGTTATATTTAATATATTTATATTATATATATTATAACTATTGCACGTAAAATTTTATGATTTTTTATATATACTGAATTATAATCAATGGGCAATAAAAATAATACACTGAGCAAAAAAACAAAAAGATTTACTTATGAATCCTACAAATATTTTATCTATTAATCAATACGATTTTAAAATCCTAAAAGTAGAGATATATACGAAGCAAAAAACATCCTCTATTAATAAAATATGTTTTAAAAATTCTAAGAAAAACTAGTGCAAACAAATGCAAACTAATTTAATTTCAAAATTTTATTTTGCTATTATACTAAAAACAACATTTGCCCAGTTAGTTTTTTAACTTATGTTTTAATACATTTTGTAGATTAATAAGCTCGTATTAGTATTATTTATTATTTTTCTTTGTTTATATATATTTATTAATTATTATTTTTATACTGTTTACAATTTCACTTATTCTCTCATATTTCTTACAATTATTTTGAACAAATTTAATTGCATACACTTTGATGAAAGTGCTTGTAATTTTTGTCACCGGTTTTTTATCTATCGCAGCACTGTGCGCAGTGTGGCCAGACTCTTAAGTGTGGAACTGCAGCGTTGTTTGCCTAGAGAAATTAAAAAGAAACGCTCGCTGTTAAGCCAAAATGAAATGTATGTCCTGGCGCTAATATGCGCCATGGCACAGTCCCCTAATCTACTCCTCGTAGGTACCTAGGAGTACCCACCCCATCCCACCCCACCCTACACCCCCCTCGTCCGGGCATCTTTCACACACACACACACACCCACAAAGTGTAAGTAAAAGTTTGCAACTGGTTCACAGCTTGCAACGCGCAAGGAATTTTATACGCTAAGCCGTAAGAAGGAGGAGTAGGAGGAGGTGGGGGGCGTGGCAGGATTTGGTAGCCGCCTTTACATGCCACGCGAAAAATAATTAGCGCGTTGCGTTTATAAGTTTCCGGTAAAAAGCGTTTTACGCTTGTTTAGCATCGGATGATGGCGGCTGCCAGACGGAGATTAAAGCCTTGATATATTAATGAACTATATACATATATATATATATATATATATATATATATATATATATATATGTATTTTCATGACCCAACAACAACAACAAACAACTTCGGATTTCTGCTCATAATTGCCAGGAGCTTAAGCATTCGCCCTTTTAACTTGCTTTTCCCCTTTTTTTTCGCCCACCTTGGTAAAAGGTTATCTGAAACCAGACCCAAGTTTGCGCAACTATTTCAATTTGCATGCGTGCGGCCAAAGTTTTTATTTTTTTGTATTTTTTTTTTTTTATTTTTTGGTATTTTTTATTCCATCTTCTTGTTGTTTTTAGTCGAAAGTTGGCAACACGCAAAAATACTTGGTCTTGGTTGCGAGTATTAAATTTCTCACAAATATTTTCAACAATATTTGACCAAGAAAATCTTGTCAAAACAATCAAAAAAGAGTTTTTGATTATTTGTGTTAAAAACTTGAACTTTAAAATAAAATTTCTCTTAAAATTTTTTTGACAATTTAAATTTCAAATATTATTTTCAATGAATTTAAATTTATTTTGACAAGCAGTTTATAGTAGTCTGTCAAATTTGCTTGTTAACTTCGCGATAAAAAGTGGAAACTGTGACAAAGTGGCTGTCAACTTTGACAGTTGAATTTTCATCAAGCTGCCTACTGCACTTAAAGCCACAGTAAACACTCGTGCTAAAGAGCAAAGTCAATTCGTCTGAACTGTTGCCAAGGAGGCTGTCAACTTTGACAGGCACATGCTGTTTTAACTGTTTGACTGTTAACTGATTTTCATGCTAAAACACAAAACCAATCCGTCTGAGAATGTGAAAAGTTGCCGTCAACTTTGACAGGCAAATGGAAAAGTGAATTTTCATAAAGCCAGTTTTTTGCAGTTAAAGTCACATTCGATTTTCCAGCTTAACAGCAAATGCAATCCGTCTGAGAATGTGCCAAAGTGGCTGTCAACTTTGACAGGCACTTTCAACTCGGGAAAATTTCGTTTCGATTATTTGAATTGCATTTTCTGTGCGATTTTCGCCAGCTTAGCTCCAACAATCGAATATTGTGCAGTATTTTTTCTGATTTGTTTCGATGATATATTTTTTTTTTTTTACCAAACGCGAACTTAGTCCCCAAAGCCAGAACGCAATTCAGAAACGTGCATCCAGTATTCCGAATCCACAATCCAGCAGAAATCCAGAAGCCAAAAACCCAAAAACCAAAGCTCTCCGACCAAACCAAGCCAAACCAAACCAAACCAATTTGCAATTTGCAGCATTTCGTTATAAACTTGCCACAAAATAGTTGCAAAAATTTTACGCCGCTGCCTTTCAATTGTTGTTCTTGTTGTTGCCAAAGGAAACAGGGGCGGTGTGAGCGTTAGAGAGTTAGGGGGCGTGGTGGATTGGCAGGCTTACACTCGCGGCTTTGCCAATTTTTTGTGCGGTTGGCAGCAAAAACAAAAAAAAACTTTTTGCATTTTTCGCATATGAAAACAAATGAAGCTGACGTCGACGGCGACTGCGACGCGGGCTGCGACGCTGGCTGCGCTGCATGATAAGCGCCAGGGAAGCTCTTTGAGCTCGCGGCATTACAACAACAACAACAACAACAACTATAGCAACTGCAACAATAACAAACAACAGCCCGCAGCGGATTAAGTGACACAAATAGTGGCTTATGGTGGGCGGTAAAGGGGGCGGGGCTAACAGCAGACAAGAGCAGAAATGTTGCCCACCCTGTATCTGCGGATGCTTTTTCGGGCAACAACAACAAGTAAAAACACTTCAGTCGGGTGTAACCGACTACATTTCTTTAAAATGATGTTCCAGATGCATCTAAGAGAAACTTATAGATATGGAAAATTTAATTGCCCAAATACCCTGTAGATGCAGCCAAGCCACAAAGGCAACTCTTAGCCAAAAATTGATCTATTCGATAAAATATATTTTATTGGTTTATTACACTCCTTTACAGATCATACAAAAATATATTTTGGAATCGTTATTGTTAGATTGGAAAAATATCCATATTTATATATAAATGTAGTTTTTTATCGGTTATCGATAAGTTCAAAAAACTTCCCCCTAAAACAAAAATGGGTATTTTTTTATTATTTTCTATATATTCTTATTAATATTATTATTATTTTATTTCCCTAAACAAATTAAATTGATTTAGACAAAGTTTCTTTCTGAACGTCTCTCTAAGTAAGTAAGTAAGTTTTAAACTAAAGTTTCGATTACAATCGATAAATTTGAAAAATCGATTATTAGAAAATATTTAGAATTTTTCTTTGACCTTAATAAATTTTTTGTGAGTCTTCTTAATTATTCACACTCAAAACACCCCTTGTTTTACATTTTTAAGAACAGGGTATAACAATTGCATTTAAAATCTTGTCTCATTTTGGGGGCCAGTCTCAAATTTTTAACACTATGTTGTTTTTTGTGTCTCACAGAACGTTTTGCCCTTTATTTGAGAGACATCTCCCATCCCATTCCCTTTTCTATTCTCTCTTTCTCTCGCTCCGCTTCTCGCTTCTGGTTTTTATTTATTTACCTTTGCTTCTTCTATTTTGTTTTGATTTTTCTTCGCTTTAGACCAAAATCACGGCCGTTGAACAGCAGCAGCAGCAATAACAGCGGCCACAAGGCTATCGCATTACTATTTTGCCGGCACTAAGGCCTAACCCCCCTTAACTACCCCTAGCACCCCTCCCCACCCTCCTCCTCTCTCCTTACTTATCTTTAGCTGCTTCAGCGGCAAACCCATTTGAAGCTAAAAACAACATCCTTAGAAGGGCAATTTTGCTCCTGTTGCTCTGTCGCACACAACTTAATAAGAATTTGAATGCCCAAAAAATACCCTGCAATGCTACGCTGTGTAGGGTATATTATGGGCTGAGTGTCCTGCTTAAAATTTATAATATTTTTTTTTTACTTGCATCTAAAAGAAATACATTTAGATATTGATATATAGATATTTAATATTTAGATATTAAATTTGATTGATATCCTGTAAATGTAAGGCAAAGGCAACTCCTAGCTAAAAAGTGATCTATTTTGTATAATATATATAATAATATGTACATATATATATATATCCGATAAAATTCATATCTCCCTTAGTTTTTGGATGATCAGCTTTTCCACAAATCGATATTTCGATAAATAACCTGTTATAATGATGCCCATTTTTATTCTTACTGGTTTTTTAGCTACAGGGTATTTGCTAGTCGGTGCTTATTTACTTTTCGATCAGTTTTTAGTGGCCGTTTCCTTTTTTTTATTGCCCTCGCCGCTTAATTAGCGTATTTCCATTGCAGGCGTTGCACTATGCCCCACCTCCTCCGCCCCCTGCCCCCTTGGAAGTTGTCAACATGCCACGCACTCTTTTCTTTAACCCCCTCCCCCCCTGCTCAGAAGAGACCCCTTTCCTTGCCCCATGGGAGCAGTTGGCTTTCAAGTTGATGTTGTCGCTGGATATTGGCACACAGATGGACGCGGGGAGAGCGGGAGAACGGGGGACGGGGAAATGGAGGTAGGGAGGTATAGCAATTGAGCAGCTTTTATTGCAGTTTTGTGCTGGCCATAACGACGACGTTGCCAGACGAGCTTTGTTTGGGCCCATTTTTCTCAACGTTTTCGGTCACTTTTTTATATTAATTTTTTTTTTTCGAGCAGTTCAGACGTTTCGAGTGTAGACATCATCAAATTGTGGCTGCAAAAAAATACAACAACAAAAAATTTAAAATGGCTGCAATTTGTGTGTGTGTGTGTGTGTGTGTGTGTGTGCATAATTGAGTTCGTGTAACTGCAACCAGCCACAGACAGCTTAAAACAAAATGCAGGGTATATGAGAGAAGGAAACCATAAAACGAAACAATCATTAAATGCGAATCAAAGTAATGCATAAGGACTTCATGTAAAGGATATATGGGTTGAGATAGCCATATAAATCTGTGAAGATAATATATCTTCGGCATTTAATAATACCAGACGTATCTCATATATTTATTAATATAAAACATTTTCTTAGTCAAATTCTAAAAATTGTCTTTAAATTTCTTGAAAAATAAAAATTTTTCAAAAGTTCTTGAATATCAATAAAATATTTGCTGCTTATGCAAACTAAAAGGAAAAGGAAAACTAAATTCTCACTGGTTTAAATCATATTTAATAGTCTTTTAATACCTCTTTAATAATATTTCTGCAAACATTTCTCATATCTTCATTTTTATATTTATATATAAATTAAAATTTCTTCAAAAATGAAAATCTCTTAAAAGTTCTTTATTATCAATAAAATATTTGAAGCTTAAGCAAACTGAAAGGAATTGCATAAATCTCTCGAGATTCTCTCTTAGGGAAACTTCTCATTCGCTTAAATCATATTTAATAGTTTTGTTTTCTCATTTTTAATAACTTTCGTTTCGTTTCGAGAGTTTTTCATATCCAGCACAAAGCCCAATTGTGGCACATGTCCAACACACACACAGCCTGGGTAAATATGCCAATGAGGAACAGCTTCATTAGCACAAAATGTCTAACACACACACACACCTCTATTCACACACACATGCACATTCTTGCCACATATAGCTAAAAATTTGCTGTGAATTTTTGTTGCTCCGAGTTAAATATTTGCTTTAAGCGGCAGCCAACAAAAAAAAAAGCGACACCTAAATAATTGCAACAAATTAAAGTGCAAATGCAAATATTTAACTAAATAAATTTATATCGAACCCACACAGGAGGGGGCGGGGCGGCCCCTTCCCCTCCCCTTGCCCGTGTGGCCGAAAAATTGATTAAATTCCGAACGTCGAAATTGCAAACCGCTGGCCAAAAATACCAAAAATAAAAATCAGGTTGGCAAAAACTATTTGAAATGCAAAATGCGAATACGAATCACTCTTATCTTTAATTTGTAAATTTAGAAAGCAAAGTGAGGATTAAGCAAAAAATAATTTAAATCTTAGTGTCCATTAAAAACTGTTACAATAAATTTATGATAAAGCCATATATATTTTTTTAATTGAAGCTTACTTTTTGACACATTCTTCCCTAAAAAAAACGTAGCTGTACCAAAATTCATCAAGAAAACTTCACTGAGTAAACAGGTTCATATTGATCAGATTTTCAAGCTAACAAAAAATATATTCAAGTTCTATTTATCCCTAAATCAAAATCTCGTAACAAAATTGTAATACTCTAGGTGAGTGTATAAAAACGCACAATTAAACAGAAACTGCGATTAAAAATGACATAAAGTTAACAATTGGGCCAAAACATTGACGTAAAAGGGCGGTAAAAGCATCGATAGTCGCTGTTAGATATCCTGTAAAATCCGTAAATAATAAATTAAATTATAAATAAAGAACATTAAAGTAAACTTGGGAGAAAATATGGAAATTAAATTTAACATGCATGTTAAATGTCTAAACAAACATTAACATTAGGCTAAGCTGAATTCGAAGCTGAAATGAGCAAAAAACAAATTAATTTCATACAAATATTTACCATGAGCAATAAGAAAGTTATCGAATTTAAATCGATAACTGCCAAAAATTGTCTATATATTATTATAAACTGCACAATAGGCATGTCTTTGACTAGCACACGTTACTGTTACAGAGTATTTGCAATGGCCTATTTAAATAATTAGTGAAATATAATGTGAAATTGCATTTGACGCTCCCAGCGGGTGATTAATAAACGCCCATTTACCACTCTGGTGGGGCATTTTGTGGTGCACACACGCACTTCTCTATTGGCGAGAGGGAGGAGGGGGAGTTTGAGGAGAGGGGAATGCGATTTAACTGCAACAGCAACAACAACAAAAACAACCACTTGCCAAGTTAAGAGCTCAGATAAATGTTTAAATGTATGCTGCTCATTGTTGCCGTTGTTTGTTGTGTTCAGTGGTGTGTGTGTGTGTGTGTGTGTGTGTGTGTGTGTGTGTGTGTGTGTGTGTGTGTGTGTGTGTGTGTGTGTGTGTGTGTGTGTGCGTGGCAGTTGCTGCGATTGCACGCTTCAGCGCACGGCGAGCACCAAATGCAAATATTTACAAATATGAAATCGAAACGTTATAAGAGCAAACTTCAATCCATTTTCATTTTCCCCCACTATCCCCAAACCCGCATCGATTTTTGGGTATCGATGTTTATCGGCCATTGAGCAGCAATTTTACGTTGTTACATCCGTTTCACTTGCACAAACTGACATTTAAATGTATATTTATTTAATTTTTTCACCGTTGGCGAAATAATTCGCTTCAATTTCTGTTTGCTGAAGTGCGACAAGTGTTATCGATCAGTGGCATATCTGTATCAGAATCAATATGGAAGCAATTAAAAATAACACGGGTGAGCCGCACAGATTGAAAATAATATTTTTCCAAAAGCAAATCATATTTTTCGATAAGTAATCAAGTAGTATAACGATACTATCGATAACATATAACATACCCAGTTTTGGTTGGAAAAACTTAAAAAAATCATTGTCTGGATATTTATCACAAAGAATAATATACAAAATATATTGTAAAGCAGCATTTATATGCTCTTCCTTTTCTACTGCGTAGTTTAGCGATGATCGATAACATTTAAATCGACAGAATATATATTCAAGCTAAAGTCATTTTGTCCTTCATATGAAAACATTCACATTAAACCATTTTAAAGGTGGCATTTGTTCAGTCGTGTGTTCAGCATGCAATTATCGAAATTAGCATATCCTTACGGGCGCCTAAAACTTTGTTTCTGCTAGCTCCCTAATGATAACTGCGTTGTCATTCTGCAAATGCGACACACGCATAATATGCAACAGCGACAACGCTTGCAATTAACAGCATAAAACTAGTCGATAAACCCTTTAGTTCCCCCCCTGCAAACTGCTTTTCGCCCAGGGGATTCGACTAACTAACTGCGCAGTATGCGGTCTGTCCGACTGCCTGATAATGCCCTGTAACTAATAAACTACTGTAAATGGGTTGTTATGTGTGCGAAGAATGTAGGAAGCTCTTAAGAGAGCCATAATCATCTGTATTCACAAATTACGCAAATTATGAACTATACTAAATGCAAGACTGTTATAGAAATGTATATAAATATAAAAACTTTTTTTTAGAAATTGTATAATAAATTTTATTTTATATTAACTATATTTGTGGGCTAAGAAGGAAAAGGCCGCTCGGAAATCAAGTCCATAACAAGAGCCAGCTTGCTTGCTCTATATCGGTATATAGGGTATATATATATATATACTTACTGATTTAAATTAAACTAATTTTAAAAATGTCAAACTACCTATTAGCTACCTAACTAGTCGTTCAGAAATATTTAAAAAATGTGGTTTAAGAATTGAATAATGTATTTTTATTGCGAACTATATTTGTATAAAAATATTATATTTTTTTATTAAAAATTTTGCTACTAACTACCTACTAGCTACATGGTAACTAGTCGTTCAGAAATATTTTAAAAAAATGGTATAAGAATTGCCTAATGTATTTTTATTGCGAACTATATTTTTATAAAAATATTATATTTTTTTATTAAAAATTTTGCTACTAACTACCTACTAGCTACATGGTAACTAGTCTTTCAGCACTGGCGCTTAACGTATGCAGACTTTTGGTGTTCCCTTTTTTTGTGTCACAGAAAAGTTAACAATATTGTCGCGAAATGCGCGAATCCATGCTATAGCCGATGGCATGCTTATGTGTATACACACCACACACCACTCACACACAAACGCACACACACACACATACAAACACTCAGTGCGAGCTGTTGGTGCTTGCATTTTGTATTTATAACATGATATGGCGGCATTTTGTCTTGTAATTAAATTGCAAACAACATGCAGCAGTTGCACAGTGATTCGCACACACGCACTTGAACACTCACTCACTTGCACTCACACACACATACGCACACACTCACACACACACACACACACCCTCACACACACTCACTTGAGTGCATTGAATCAATCGTTGAAACGTTACGCTGTATTAAGTGCCGAGTTAAAAACGCTGTTACGAAAAATTAAAGGCTAGAAGGAGCAAGTAAAAACATTGCAATCGGGTATAACCGACTGCGTCATGCCCGTTCGAAAATGTAGATCAGCAAAAAATATTCTACCCAAAATAGATAGAAAAAGGTGTGGATGAAGATTTAACTAATTTGTCAATCTCCCAATAATATCTGTGTGATTTTTATGCATCTAAATTAATAATTTAAAAATTAAAATAAAATTATTAATTATATTATTATTTTATTATTATAAAAATAAAATTATAAATGTAAATATTTATTATCAAAAAATAGAATTTAAATTAGCCACTTAAATTCTCATATAATTTAAAGTTGTGCAAACCCAATATACCATGTTTAATTCGTCAGCGAGTATAAAAAGCCAGTCACAACACCCACACTCACATACACGCACACACATACACACACACGTACACAGCTGTGCGGGGGTTGTTTGCAAAATAAAGCACTGCCTGTGCAAATATCGCTCATACGCCTCGTAAACTGTTTAAAACTGCATGACAGTTGAGTTTCACCTGCAAAGGTGTTGGCTCGGAAATTGTCCAGGTGTCTGTCTGTGTGTCGCCATCTCTCTCTCACTCTCACTCTCTCTCTCTCTCTCTCCCGCTCTCACTCTTGCTCTGTAGTCAAAGTTCAGTTGAGGTTAAGCAAAGATTTATACAAGCAAAGCAAGCCAAAGTTTGAGTGCCCCAGCTATTTGAGGTTGAGTCGTCTCACAGTCAAGTGGCAGCAAGCTAAAGAAGAAGCAGAGGTGCCAGCTGAACCAGAACCCATTGAATTATTGAATGACAACCACTGACTCCAGCAGCCCCCCTCTCTCTGTGTGTGTGTGTGTGTGTAATGAAGCGTTTGCCAGCTGTAGTCACAGTTCGCATGTGGGTCATCAATAAACTTGTTGTGGCCCGCTTCATGTAAGTAATTTGACCATAAAACGTTCAATATTCAGTTGAGTTCAGTTAAAGATTCATTTAATCACTCTATAAGGGAGTGTTGGTAAACGCTGGCGAAATCGGCAAAGAACCTCAAACTTCAACCTGGAAATACTTGGGTATTTGTATTTTAAACTTTCATTTAATAAATATTCCAGTGTTGACAGAAAAGAAATATGTTTCCAACCTAAAGCTATGTGCATATTATTTTATTTTTTTATTTCAATTTCAATCTTAGGCTTCCATTCATTTAAAAATCTCAACTGAATCAGTGTTGGTCAACGCATCAAATTTAATAATTCTCTATTGGGCGAGAATTTTCGTTAACCAAAATAGTATGCTTAGTAAATGATAGAAAAGTCTGTGATGGATCCAAAATCTTTTCCCAAGCTAAATCTCAACTGAATCAGTGTTGGTCAACGCATACGCTTTAAAAATTCTTTTATGGGCCAGAGTTTTCGTTACCCAGCATTTTTCGCTAATTAGCTGTCATTAAATAAATATTCCAGTGTTGGTAAATTGCATTAAAATGTCTGTTATGGATACGAAATATGTTTCCAACCTTTCTGATCATTCAATAAACATTTAAATTTTAGCCTATACTGTCATTTAAGCTAAAAAATTTATAAATCTTTGCTAAATCAGTGTTGGTCAACGCATAAACTTTAGCAATTCTTTCTTGGGCGTAAGTACACATATGTTAATTGAAGATTTTCATAGACACCAAACATTTTCGAAAATTCTTGGAAAAAAAACACTCCTTTGACCTCTGACCTGACCACCCACGTGAAAGGAAAATTCTTGAGTAGCGGCAATTGATAACTGCATCTGACATTGTTTTGCACTCAGCTCTAAAATATGCAGAATTGCATTGCCCTAAAACACAAAGCCTGAACGAATCGAGCCAATAAACGTGACAATTTCCAGCATAGACAGATTTGGCACACACCAAAACACACACACACACAATCGATGGCCAATGAATGCTTTGTTTATATACCTAAAAACAGGAAAAAAAAAAAGGGAAAATTGTTATACCCTATCCACACACATGTGGAAGGGCAGGGGGTAGCGAAAGCAATGCATAGTTCATAGCACACTTTTAAGCGCCAAGCGGAAGTTGCAGTCAAGCAGCCACAACACATACACACACACGCACACACACATGCCTCACTGACTGATCGATTTTCAATTGAAATTCAGTGGTTTCTTTTATATGGAAACTCCCTGCTGCAGGTTTCGCTCCCGCTGTTTTTGGGGATTCGTGGGCAACGCTCAAAAAATATAAATAAAAACATGAAGAAACTTTCGACGTTGCCTTGCCGAAGCTTCAATACACTTGCAGACATAAATATATAAAAAATCTAGAATCGAATATTTCATAAAAATAAGAAAATGTATAAAAAACTTCTTTTTGAAATGATCATTCCCATAATGTAGCTATATGCCATGGTAATAAGATATCGATAATAAGATCGATAAGTAATTCTCATGAGTAATATAGGTTATAGCAAGATCAAATATACATATCATCATAGATTCGAGTACATCTTTCATAACTGAATTATAAAAACCTTAGCAAGGATATTAAAATTGTAATAAGATATCGATAATAGGATCGATAAATAATCCGCATAATTAATATAGGATATAGCGAGATCAAATATATATATAAAATTATACATTCGAAGACTGAATTATAAAAACCTTGGCAAGGGTATTGAAATGGTAATAAGATATCGATAATAAGATCGATAAATAATTCTCAAAGGATACAGCGAGATCAAATACATATATATATAAGATTTTAGACTCGAGTACATCTTTCATAACTGAATTACAAAAACTTCCGTAAGGGTATTAAAATTTGGGTCCGATTTGGGCTTTTTGGTTCGAAGATAAAATCCAAAAAAAGAAGTGCGCAAAATCCCAGTTTTATTTTTATTTTTTTTTTCGTACAGGGTATACAAATTGAAGAGCACGTTGAACGCATTGAACGCGCCACGTGAGGGCCATTAATTAAAGCAATTAAATGAAATTCGCATTTAAATTCAATTGCAGCTTCAAGTCGCTGTCATTGGCACGTGCTGGCAGTTAGGCGGCGGGTTGGGTTGGGTAGGCGAGTGGGCGTGGCAGCTGCCTCTCTCTCGATTTGATGGCACATCATAAGCATATAACACGAGCCAACTTTTAATGGCCAAAGATGTCGCATGCAAACTTTTTCATTGCCTATGCAAACGATCTGGCCAACAACAACAACAACTGCAATTGGAAGAAGCAGAAAGCAACTCGCATAGATATTTAAATGCCACATTAAATGCAATGCTCCCAACAACAAAAAAAAAACGGAGTAGAGTAGAAGAGGAAGAAGAAGACACGCACACAAAACCAAAAAACTTTTTGAGCACCATAACGACTTTGCCTCCAGTTTGGGGGATTTTGGAGCAATGAGCTTTTGGCCTCTGGTTTCTGGCTTTTCTGGATTTTCTGGCTCTTCCTCTTGCTGCCTATATGCCTGGCCATTGCAGTTGGCAATGCAAATGTAGCCACCCGGTGAGCTGTAGGCGAGGGTTGCTCGAGTTGTTGACAGCTCAGACGAATTTATATTCAATTACTTTAAAACATTAATCTCGATTTTTTTTTAAATGCATTTTGTAACTAACATTCATTTAATTTAGTTCGAAATTAGAAATTTATTTTTTTCTTTAGTTATTTATCGAATCCTTTAAAAATCTTTGAATTTCAGAATTAATTACATAAATGTATATTTCATACAATATAAATAATAATCTCAATTTAAGCATTTAAAGTTGAATATAATGTGTGATCAGAAAGCTTTCCAGGCGGCAAGTGCAAAAAAACTGTTATCGATAAACATACTATCGATAAACACAACATTTTAAAAATATATAATATATAAAGAACTTTAAAATCTTTTGAACAAAGTTAGTAAACTTCAACAATTAAATAAGAAGAGTTCACTAATTTGTTCGCTTTTAATACCTGCCAAACGCTCGAGTGACCCTGTGAACACACACAGGGTGTTACAGGCAATGGCCAAAATTCAACTAAAAGGTGACTCGTCCTTCGTCCTTCAACTATCATTGATTGCCATAAAATGACGTGTGCTTTAAATGCATTTAAGGCAAATTACGTAGAGCTGCCAAGTTCAACGGAGAAATGAGAAGAAATTTTGCATATTTCGCGGCGTGTTCGAATGTAAAAACACGCATTTATGTGGCCACACACATTCAAAAATTTTCAATTAATTTGCCTTGCAGAAAACAAAATTACAATGAAAAACGAAATTAAAAGAAAAGTATCTCAAAGTTGCCACCAACAAGCGTTGAGTTCAGGCCAAAAGATGTCGCGATATAGCTTCACATCCGGGTTGCAAAAACCAGGGCTGCCAAGCCAAAGAAAATTATATAAAATAAAAATATATAATATGTATAAAAAAAAAACAATATTTTTAAAAATATTAATAATAATTAAAATATAATATACAAAAAAAAAAAATGTTTTTAGCCAATGTGATTTAGTCGATCGGTTCTGTCTTAGGTGCAGTTGTTAGAATATTAAATATTAGAATATACAATATTAGAATATTCAAAAAAAATAATTTTCAACCAAAACTTTTTTTTTAATTTTGATTTGGTTTACAAAATGTTTGTCTAACTATTGTGATTCAAAAGTTCTGGAACTAGTTTAGTTCAAAATAGGCAGCCTTGGCACACACACACACACACGCAATCCTACACTACACACACACACACGCACACCCTTTTGGCTGTCAGAAATCTGCACTTCCGCTTTTTTCAATGCGCCGCCCAGTGTGCCGGAAGTGCTGTGGTAAATGCATTTGCATGACCGCCACCCGCTCCTGCTATACTCGTGTCGAACCTGCCCGGCCACGCCCACTTCCCTCACTCACGCCGTGTCGATGTGCACATTGGCCAACTATAATTAATATTCATATGATTAAGGGATTTACATAGTAATTGAATAATTTAAATGCGCCCTCGAAATGACCTCAACGCCTTAAAATATGCCAAATTCAATTATCCGCTGCGTAATTCACGTGTTAACCAACACTGGCAATGAGTGGGATTTTTGCCAGAGCTTACAAGAGCTTTCGATTCATTATTATTATGGCAAATGATTGGACAAGCTAACGTAATTAAAGATTGATAAATCAGGTGCTTAAATCGTTTTGACTATCCACGCTTATCGATAACACCACTCATCGATAAAACCCGCTACAAAGGGTATGTGGTTTTGGTATTGATTTTTAAAGTAAATACATTTGTATACCATTCGCAGAAAGAATTTATCTTCTCCAAATAGTTCATTTCATTTGCTCAAAATTCATTGATAAGAAGCTTCTTTTCCTGTTAAGATTGATAAATATCGAATATAAAATATGTATTTCTTAAATCAAACTGAAGCGATTTACATTTGCTTAAAATCAGTTAACTTACTTTTAGGGTTTCGATAAATATCGATTTTCCGCCAATATATCATATATATCAATATATCATAATTGTTTGCTTTTTATTGACCCAAATAATTTCTTAAATTATCACCAAGTGCCACGCCTACCTAGCAAAGCGTGAATTCCTCATTCATTTCTGGTTTGGATTTTTAAAACGGAAAAAGAGGCGTGGTTGGTAGGTGGAGGAGGTGGAAATGAGATGACGTTTCTATCCGATTGTCCATTTGTGACCCACTTTTTTGGGGAGGTGACAAATGTAAATTTTGGGTTTTTCGGCCAAAGTGAGAGAGGCTGCAAAGGATGTAACCTACAAACCAGCCCATCTCCTGATTTAAAAACCACCCCCACTCCCCCACACCCGTAAATCGTGTCCAATGCTTCGATTTGTTTGTAATTGAAAAGCGTTGGCTAATTGACTGGCCGAGTGACAGGGCCTGACAAGCACGTGGAAATACTTTCGCCGTTGCTTCCACAAAAGCCCAGTCAACAAAATTTTGTCTTGCCCTGACACATTTAAAGAGCCCAAACACACACACACACAGCTGAAGAAGAAGACAAATTGTAAACTGAAAATGGAAATGGAACTCGAAACTGAAAATCGAATGCGCTGTATTTTGAACATAAAAACAACGAGCAAAACCAAAACTCGAAACTCATTCGCAGTCACACCAACACCAACACACACACACACATACACACACACAGTCTTCACACACCGCTTTTGAATACCCTCTAATTGCTGTGTGTTGCATAATTGAGCTTATGCAGTTAAAATCCATTTTAACTCCCATAAGTACAAAAATAAAGTATTTTTCTCATATATTTTTACGAAATTACTTTTATTTTGAACTTTGAGTATAGCCAAAGAAATTTTTAATTATTGTATCTTTATAATGTTTAAAAAAAAAAGGTAAATAGTAAAATTCAATCCAAATACGTAAATAGTAAACATTTTTATTTCTGAATTTTATTAATTAATCAAAATAAGTAAAATTCATATTTCAGAATTGTGTTAATAATGAAAAATAATTAAAATTCACGCATCAGAGTTTAATGAATTTATGCTGAAAGTTAATTTTTAAAAACCACCAAAAATTTCCCTTCAATACAGTTTTACAATTTTCTTAAAATTTAATAATTAAATTAAATTTAATTTAATTAAAATAGTTTCTGGTTTTTAAAAAAAGACAATTTTGATTCAGTAAAACTTTAAATAAAAGTAAACATTTTCCTAGCTTAAACAACGTTTCATAATTATGCAAAATTATATTTGTATAACTTTATTTAAGAATTGCATTTCTTTTTTTTGTGTTTCCAATATTGATTTCCTTAAAGTATTTAGCAGAGGATATCTACTGGTCTATCTCAGCTATTGTTGCTTTTTTGTTTTGGCTTTTTGGCTGACTGTAAATTCTTTTCTTTCCTCTTCAATTTTTTTTTTTTTTGGAGCCTGAGAGGGGTAGGGGGAGAGCTGGCAGCTGGCAGTTGGCGGGAATTGAGTGGATTTTGCAGCCTTTTGCCACTTACCAAAGCTGCCAAAGCATTTCAGCGCCACATCACAGCGCTGATAGACGATCTACCCGCCAACCTAAACCACCCCCTACCCCCTAAAGTTAAAGTTGTGCAGCGCTGCAGGCGTTAAGTGTGCGAATTCAGTTAGCTAGAGATTTTGGCCCACTGTGCGAGAGAGAGAGAGAGAGAGAGAGAGAGAGAGAGAGAGCTCAGCTGCGATTTACTCTAATGGCATTTGGCCCTAACGAGACAGTTATTGACAGGTGGGAGCTAAGCCAGAAGCAGCCAAGTGGCCAAAAAGGTCTTCCCACAACCAATTCCTATTGCTGCTATCAGCTGGCAGCTCGATTGGCTTTGAAAATAAACCTGCACCAAACTGCGAAACAATTTTTAATTAACTATTTCTCAGCTCCTTCAACTTGCGATTTTATGGGAAGAAAATTTAGTGAGAGCTTTCGATTTGTTGTTTTTGCTTAAATTCCATTTCTTAATTAATAAAATTTATTGGGGCTTTGAAATTCATTAAAAAATTTTTGAAAATTTCATCGATGCAATTTTCTAATAAGCTTTAAAATTCATAAAAATTATTTTGAAACATCACAATTCACAATGAAATATAATTTTTTAAATAAAATTAATTTTTAATGAATCTTTTGAAAAATCCTTCTTGCGATTTTAGGGCATAAAACAATGAAAACATTCGTTTTTTTTTTAATTGTTGCGATGCAATTTCTCAATTGGTCAAAGTTATTGAGGTTTTGAAAATTATTTGGAAACTTCATCATTCGCAATAAAATATTATATCAATGAAATTAATTTGTGCCATGAAAATCGGCTTAAATTTGACAAAGCGATGCCAGTCCCAAAGTCTATTGACTTTTATTTTATTTTTATTAATTCGTTTTATGCACAGAAGCTTAAAATTGAAAATTATTATTCTGCTCTGACAATATTTATGTACTCTATTTAAATATATTCGATAAATTTTTTTTTATTTGCTCATATGAGTAATTATTTTATATATGTAAGAAGTAAACTGAATTTTTCGAATTGCAATAATAAAGCTATTGCAACAAATGCTCAAGGAGCCATTTTCCTTTAGGCGCACTAATCAACATGCAAAGCACACACAGAGAAAGAGAAAGAGAGAGTGTGAGATAGTGAGAAAGAGAGAGAGAGAGAGAGAGAGAGAGAGTTGGCAGCAGCTGCTGTTAGACAAATGTTCAAGTGTTCAAATTAAGTATCGCAAATGCCAAACAGAATGTGGCTAAGAATGTGGCTAAGAATGAAGACGGTCTCGAAGGGATGACAGCTGAAGGACGAAGCCAGCCAGCCTGCCTGTGACTATAAGGATAATTTAAAGACAGCCGACAGACGGCAGCTGCTGTCATTTGTTTTAGCTCAGTTACTAATGTAATTGAAATAATTTCATTTTGACATCAAGAGCCCAAACGAGCTATGCTTATTTATGAGACGAGACAACAAACAACAACAACACAAACACTTTTCAAATGAATGCAGTTGGCTTTAAAGACACTTGGGGAGGCGTACCCAAAGAATACCCTGTAATTTTGTTATGTTATCTTTGAGCCAGTTCATTAGAAGAAACTTTATGAAGCTGTGGGGAAGAAACTAAGAAAGTTTCAATTTTCTTAACTGGAGAAAATGTGGTACAAAGTAACCATATTCCTCTATTTATCCAACACTAGCCAATTTTTCTAATTTCTATTAGAAATGAAAAATTAAAATATAATTTAAAAAAATATATGTGCATATCATATATTTAATGTTTTCAAATATTAGATGCAATAAAAAACCAACCAAGATTTAAAAAATGTGTTTTTGTTGCTATTTTATTTTTAAAATCAGTTTTTTTGATTTTAAGCACGAAACCAAAACTTACAACACATTTAAAAAAAAATATACATATATGTATATATATTTAATATTCTCAAAAAAAAAGTGCACTAAAAATACAAAATTTATTTCGAAAAATGTTAAAAATATATTTTATGTGCTATTTTATTTTAAAAAATCAGTTCCCAGTGTTTTGTGTTTCAGTACGTAAAGTAAAGTTTTAACATGAATTTGAAGAGTTATACGGCCACTAGATACTCTGCCTGACTCACCGAACTTTCAGCAAAGCTTGTTTCACATTAGCACCTGCCGATCATAACCTATTTGTGCAGCATTTACAGAGTATACATGCTTGGAGCTAAACTAAAATAAAGCTGACATTTTGCCAGTCGTTGGCGGCGCACAACTTGTGAAAATGTTGCCTACAAGGCAAGTGTATGTGTGATTGTGTGTAAGTGTGTGTGTGTGTGTGTGTGTTAAAAACCGTAAACAACAGCAACGACAATGACCAACGACTGATTTCTAACCATGAAGCCGGCGACCGAGCGGGGCAAACCGCATGCCAAAAACGGAAGTGGCATTGTTAAGCGGTTTATATATATGTGTGTGTGTGTGTGTGGGTGTGGTGTGTGTGGTGTGTGTGTGTGTGTGTGTGTGTACTGTGTTGCACAGCCTCTGCCTACTTTTCCGTCTGTCTAGTTGTTGTTTTGTGCGTTCGCATGCTAAGCACGTATTTCCGGCATAGTTTTTTTCTATACACTGTTCGAATAGTCAAAAAACAGGGCATATTGGTTACAGACTTGCATCAAGTGCACTCAAGGCATCGAAATCGCATATTCTCAAATTTTGCAAGCTTTAAAACTGCAAATTTGTTTTATAATTTTTAAATTAATTTTAGAGAAACATTTTACAAAAATTTGTTGATTGATTTTTATCAAATTTTTACATTGAGAACAGAGTGTTCGGCAGTCGCTTAGACTCAACTCGTGTTTTCTGGGCATTTTCCCAGCTTGCCTAACCTCACCTTCCGCTGTTTCTCTCCCGGCCCGCCCCTCCAGGGGGCACGTCCTGAGTTCTGGTTGCAAGGCTTCAGTTTCAGTTGCGTTTATAAACATTTGGATTTTAGTTTAGTGGTTTTAAGTTGTGCTATAAATCGCATATTTATGACAAATGCACTCTCTCTCTCTCTGGTTTTAAACGTGCCTAACTGTTTTATTGCCCCATTTGCCAGCTTTCCACATACATTTGCCATACTTTATGAATCTTATCAAATTCCTAGCCTGTGGGAAACTTGGGAAGTTAATTCAGCAGCCAATCTACACTTAACTTAAACTGAGTTATTTCCCCTATGGGAAAAATAATCGGCTCACAGCTCTGTTAAAGTCACAATGTTACACTTTTAGCATTGCAATAACATAAGTAACCTAACAACGCTCTACATTTCATCGGTTATTGTTTTTTGTCACAATAACATAAGGGTTTGATCTATTATTTAAGCTTACACTGTTAAAATTACAATGGAACAAATAAATCTTGAAATTCCCATCTGAAGTATTTTGTAATATCTTATTTATCAGTTCATGTTATTACTCAGATCAATATCTTAAGTTGAATACAGATAAATTCGGCAAATTTTCTAAGAATTCTGCTTTTGACAGTCTGTTAATAAAATCACACTTTTTATATCATAATTAACATAAATATTTTTTCTGAACTTTATGTTATTATGAAGTGCTAAGTTATTAACAGTGTCAATATAACAGTGCAACAGTGTAATAATTTATAAAATGATTATTTTATTTTATGATATATTCGTTACTCTGCTAACATCAAATTCTGTTAACATACCTCTGTTAAAATCATTCTGTTAATGTCACGAAAAATATTTTCTGTAAATACTTAAAAATAGCATATCTATGATAAACATTTATAAGTGTTGACGTAATTATTCGATTTCTACTCAAATCAAGGCTACAGAATTTTTAAATTCCATCAAAATTAATTTCCTATATTTATCGATTGCTGGAATATCCTCAATGAATTTACATATGCGTTTTATAAATAGCATTGCAAATGAAATTGTAAATTGTGTGGCACTGACAGGTTTGTCTAATTGACATTTTGTCTATGTGTGTCCTTTTTAATAGATTAACAGCTAAATGGGCGTGGACGTGGGCAAGGGCGTTGAGCCGTGTGACGTCACAATGTCGCCTTGTTGGCCCGTTTATTTATTCATTTCCTCCGAACCGAATTTTGCGGCTGTTTTTAGACCCAACCACAATAAGAAAAGAGGGTCGATGCAAAAGTTTTGCACAAATCACAAAAAAGTTTTACGTGTTTTTCTTAATTTCGTTGTTGTTTCGTGTTTTTTTCTTTTTTTGTTTTACCTGAGCTTGTTTGACAACAAATTTGTATTTGTTTTGGCCAAAAAGGGGTTGAGAAGAAAATGAAAATAAATAAATCTGGCACTTTATAAATCATAAATGCAATTTGCCTAAGTTCCCAACTTTCTAAAAAGCGAAATTGTGTCTTGATTAAAAAAATGAGAAAGGCAAAAAGTAAATGTTGTATAAGGATTTTTTGTTTAGGATCTGTCTTGGGCTTTTTCAAAAATTAAAATTGACATTTCAAATTGAATTTTATGTCTTAAAAAACTTAAATGTTTAATGAATTAAACGTGAAGTAAACAAAGAAGAGCAAAATGGGGAGCCAAAAAAAAATCAAAGCTCAAACATTTAGCTGATGCAAAGTGAAGCAAAGCAGCTGCCAACCGCAGATGCCACAGGCCAACCCACAAACACCCCCAACATTAGCCCCCCATCCCCCCACACCCCCTTTTACCAGGCTTTAACGAACTTATTCCCATCCGAAGCACCTTTTACGGTATCTTTGACCGCCACCGCAAACACAACACATACACTTTTTAGCAATTACGAAAATGTTAAGTGCTTGCCAGCACTTCTTATACACTGCTCCAAACGGGCATATCTGTTGCGTACACTTTCAAAGTTTTAGATATATGACAGTTTTAGAGTCTTCCATTTCAGAAATTAAAGAACTCTTTAATTTTTATTCACTTTTTTATGTATTTTAAAATTAACATTGTCTTAAAATTAAAGGAGTTCATTTTAATTTTTGATAAATAAAAATTTTGTAAATAATACATAAACAAGAATTTCATGTAAATTAAATATCTCTTATAACTTTCTTTTATGTAATTTTTTGTAAATTTTAACATGTAAAATTAAGATTGTCTGAAAATTAAAGAAACAATTTTTCATAGTTTTTTAAATAATAATTAAGCAAGAATTTTAGGCTGGGCTTGCAACCATAATTTTTATACTATGAACAGAGTATTGCGCAACCGTTAGCAATTTTATTAGTTGTGTACACACACGCACACACACACACACAACAAGTATGCCAAACATTTGAAATAAATATAAATAGAATTCAACATTTTCTCCGCACTCTCGAGCTTGACCCTCGTACCTCTAACCTCTAACCTTTAACCTCTCTAACCAACATCACGCCCCCTTTTCCACCCGCCTGTTGCAGTGCCTGCTCTCATGTATCATCTTGGGCCATAATTGAGTGCACATTGTGGCCGCTTGACTATTGCCTAATTGCAACTGTGGGCGTGGCCACATCTTTGCGCCACAATTTGTGGCACGATAATAGAGCATTTTGCCAAGTCCCCTGCGTGCCACAAGTCAACGTCAATTTCGGCGCATTGCGGCGACTGTTGATAGATAATATTTGGCTGTGTTCTCCATTCACAGTCCAGTCCACATATTGAAATTAAAATTCTCAATCAGTTTTTGAACAAACTAGATATAGAAACTAAAATAAACTATCTTATTAACGTATAATATATGATATAATAATGAATAATAAATAATAATGTGATAAAATAATAATAAAAAAATATAATAAAAATAAATAAATAATCAAATTTAGTTTTTATATCATATTGTTTTTTGTTATATTTATAATAATTTACTGTTGAGATCCCATAAAGAAAATTAAAATATATATATTTTTTAATATTATAATATATATATTTCTTAATATTAATAATTATTTTCTGATTAAGCAGCACCAACTAATTTTTAATTTATATATATCTATTATATATTATATTATGATATATTTGTATTATTTATTATTTACTTTCATTTCTTTATAATTCTTAACTTTTAAAACAAATACTTCTTAATTAGTTTTATTTTAAAACAGTTTAGTTTGTTATTATTTATTTTCATTTATGTTCACATACATAATAACTAGAATTATTAACTTAAAATACAAAAACTTTTCTTCTCTCTAAATAAAGATTAATTCTTTCCCACATTTTTTTGTGCCCCATAAAGTATGCAATAAAATTTGGTCACACGAAAATTCAGTCGCAGCTCTGAAGCTGTCCACAAAACGGTTTCAACAATACTTAATAATCATAATAAATAATAATAAGCAGGAATAGAAAAATATATAGGCAATCATGATAGGGAATAATGATCATAAGTCGAATTGAGGACAGTTCCGATTTTGTGTTGACAAATGTCAATAAACTGCTTAGGAGCGGAATGCCACGCCCACTTGTCCGATGTGGGGCACACGTTGTAATAATTTCTTCATGAGGCACCGTGACACCAAAACTTTTGTGGTACACACACGCACACACGCTTGGACACTTGAGAATGTGTTCGTGTGGCACGTAAAGAGCCTTAAAATGAAGGTGTGCATAACTAAATAAATTCTATCAACAACAGCCAGTGCAGTGGGCGGGACGGGGCGTGGCAAGGCGGGGGTGTGACAATTGGGGCGACTTGTCCTACATGTGAAGCAGACGATGTTGGACGACTCGAGCCTAGCAGACTTCCAAACCCAGTTAACCGTTACAACACCTCCTCCACAGTCAGAAAGTCGCAGCAAAAGAAGCAAGTCAGGGTGTATGTGGTGTGTGTGTGTGTGGTGTGTTTGTGTGCCGCAATCCACTTGAACCGACAAAAACAAGGCAGAAGAAAAGCACCAAGTTAGCAGATTGCAACGACTTTGTCATACTCTGTCTTCAGTAAAAAAAAAAAAATCTGAAAAAAAAAACAATTTTATTTATTTGTTCTCTTTCTCTTTTCGGTTAAATGTAAAAATAATATTAGATAGGTTCCAGACGTAAGCAATATTGCAAAAGTATTATTAAATATCACTTGAGAATTAAATTATTTTTATTTATTTGTTCTCTCTCTATCTTTGGCTTAATGGAAAAATAATTATAGGTTTCAGACGTAAGCAATATTGAAGCAATTATTAAGTAATTATTTAAGTAATTTGTGAAATTGTTTCTAAATTATTGAAAAAAGAAAATCAAAGAAATGTCTAACAGTCTCAAACTGTGACGATTTTACCAATTTTATTTATTTGTTCTCTCTCTATCTTTGCAAATCTATATATGAAACCATTTTACTATTAATATCAAATAATTATTATTAACGATCACTTGAGAATTAAATTTGACTGCTTGAAAATTTAACAAATTTACTTCAATTATTTATTTTATTATTATTTTATTATTTTTGGAAATTATATCTGAGAGAATATGATGTATTCTCCCTTTAATATAACTAATACGCCCTGTTTGCATAGTTGGGTGCAGTGTGCCGCAAAAAAGAAGAAGGTAGAATGAAAAAATTGTGTTAAGCGTTGATTCTTTTGTTCTTGGCATTTCCTCGAGTCGAGTCTGGGCACTCTGTTCTCAGCAGGGGGTGGAGAGCGGGGTAGTTGTTGAGGGGGAAGGGAGAGGGAGGCGTGGGTGGATATGTTTCTGCTGCTTGGGCATAAAAGGCTTTCGTTTTGGCGCCTTTTGCTTTACTGCCTGCTGGCATGCACGTCTCCAAGACACGACAAAACCAAGTAAACCCCCCCCCCCCTCCACCTATACCCTACCCCCCTTGCTGCAACTGAATGGAAATTTGTGCTACTTTGTCTTTTGTATGTTCACTTTTGGGCTTCTGCTCGGCAACAAAGCCGCTTTGCAGCAAAAAAAAAAAAAAAAAGGAAATCAAAAAGTTGCAGACAAAAAAACACAACAACATAAATAAAATAACATACAAAGAAGAGAATAAATAAAGACAATCTTTTTTTAAGTCACCAAACAATTATTACTCTCAAAAATCCATTTAATTAAATAACAGAATATTAAGTTTCTTTCGATTTAAAGGTTGAATTTTGCTTAAATTTAATAAATCGTTAGTTAAAAAGCACAAAAAAAGTTATACAAAAAGTTCTGAAAAATTCAGATAAAATTTCATTTGAAAAAGTAAAAAAATCAAATTAAAAATAATAATTATATAGCATAAAGACATATCGTGAGATGGATAGGCTATAATGATATATATTGTATATTTTAGTCGTATGCTTAACAAATTTCAAGTTCCAAAAAGTTGTTCACACAACATTTTGACCTAACGTTCCTATAACAAATATATAATATATTGCCACTAAAAAAAATATTTTATTATATGTATATTAATTAATATTTATATATATAATATAATAAAATATGTTCTATTATAATTGAAAACTTTATTTATACAAATATATACACTATTTTATATATTTGTATAAATAAAGTGTTTAATTATAATAAAGGATATTTTATTATATTATATATATATAGCATACGACTTTTAATGAAACAAATAAATATGAAAAAAATTATTTGTATTTATCATAAATAATTACTTTAATCTCGCGCCAAAAATTTAAAACACCCTTCGGTAAGTGTATACAAAAAGATAAGAAGGAGACGCGCCTACAGAATATTTCAACACAAAGTTTGCTTCTTGGCAATGTTGTCGACGTTGTTGGCGCTCGTTTGTTGCTGACACACAAAATGCAAGTAACGAAAAAAATATAAAATAAAGATAATAATAATAGTAATAATAATGGGGGAAGTACTTAATAAAAACAAAGACACGTCGTGGGCGGCTTCAGCCGCAGCTATTGCATATGCAAAGGACTTTGTTGTCGCTTCGTCTGCTTCTTCTTCTGCTTTGTCTGCTTCTGGCTGCTGCTGCTTCTTCTTGCCCATTCAGTGTTGGCTAACGACACTAAAAGTGTCGTGCAGTGCTGTGGGAAAGGCAACCGCAGGCACCGTTGAAAATATGCAAATTGCATGAATCTGTTTTTGCTTCTGCCACGTTTTCGTTCACCTCCCGCCCTCCCCCACCAACAACGATGCTGCCCCCCGGCGCCCCAAACTGGATTGTCGCAGTGCTTTGTGCAACGGTAGTTCACAGGGGTTTCTAACGAGTTTTGTGCGCGATACCAATTGAATAAGCCAAAACAAAAAAAAAACTTGCGACAAGCTGTAATTTACGTAACGCTACGTAAAGTTAATTACGTAGTTATTTTTCTTAAAAAAAATATAAATTTTATAGACAAACATTTCAAACTGTGCTACGTAAGATATTATGTTACGTAATTTATTTATGTACGTATTTATATAGTAAAAAAATACATTTGATTTATCATTGTTAAGATAATAACTTGCTACGTAATACTGCAATACGTAAGGGTATGACGTAAAATCTCAATTCGTTGCTTAACAGAAGACTAAAGAATTATGATTTATTAGGAATTTGATTTTATGACGTAAGAACATAGGTTACTGTTTCAATTTTACGTTACTTCACTGAATATTGAATTTGTTAATATAAATCAAAACACTATATATGTATTTACAACACTGGTCAGTTAGTAAATTATTGCATAATCCCGCATTACGTCTAACTGTTCTTACATTACGTTAAGTGTTACGTAAACACTATTACAGCTGTATATTCCAATCGAAATTAACAAAGAACTTTTAAATAATCGCATAATACTGCATTATATGCAAATATAATACTTTTTTGCGCCGTTTTCTAGCACTAATTTATAGTGTTGTTTTTATCATTAATCTTATCTAATTGTTGCCCTCTTAAAGTGTAACATTTTCATTAAGTGTCAGCGTTGTAAGCCAAGTTAAACCGGACTTGGCTCGGCTCTCACTCGACTCGACCTGGCACCAAAGAATTGGATAAACCTAAACATATATATATATATATAATTATATAATGGAGAAGACCGTTTCTTTTACGTCCTGGCAGCCCAGAGCCAAAGCTATTAGCATAGTTCTTTTACACTTTTGGCCTTTGTTTTGCCAGCGAGCTGTTTGCCTTGTAAACCCCCCTTCCCTCCCCTCCCCCCCTCCTCTCTCTGGACAAATGCAATGAAAGGCAAAAGCCAAAAGACGACTATCGCCAGATTTTTAGCTCCCTGCTGTGGCAACTTGTTATGCAAAATCTGCATAATACATTATGCAATTATGAACGTGACAAAAGTCTGCTTCTCCTTCTTCTTCACTTGGAACTGCCTTCACGAGTTCAACTGGACGCCAATTTCAGGACTCAGCTTCTTCTTTCTATTTTCATATTTCTGGCATGCAACATGGCGTATACGGAATCAGCCCATTCACAGTTCACGTTTATCTATATATATATATATATATATATATATATATATATGTGTGTTGCATAAATAATTAGTTAGCATTACAAAATGTTTGATTTGGAATACTTATTCACGAAGTGAAAAGAGTATATTGGGTTTGTCCCAAGTCATTCCTGTTGTCTGTCCCTCTGACCGCCAGTTCGTATGAAAAGACTTCAATTAAGTGTTACAATTTTTATGGACATATTCAAATTTCTGAAAATTAGTACATGTGAAACCCTCGAAACCATATCTCCCATATGTGAAACTGACATATTTTTGTCAAAACTAAACCGATTTCCATGTTTGGTGGCGTTTTGGTCATGGTTTATCGTCCAGATTGATTCTGCTTTCAAAATATATGCATTTTTGAAAATAAATTTTTTTTAAATTTTTTTGTCAAAAAATCACCTACCTGCCCCTTGTACATTTTGAGAAAAACTAATTTTTAAAAATTCAGAATCTCGAATTTACATTTTGAATCGATTGTATTTGTCATAATTAGTATAAAAAACAACATTAAAAGTGTTTCTGAAGGGGTCAAATTTTTGGACAAAAATCATGCCAAAATTGACAAAAATTTTGACAGGTAAAGCCCTTAGATCCAAAGCTCCCATATTTCAAATTCCCATAACTTTGTCAAAACTGAAGCGATTTTTATGTTTGAAGGCATTTTGGACATGATTTGTTCCATAAATTAATTCTACATTTCAAGTTTATGCATTTTTGAAAATAAATTTTTTTTGAATTTTTTGGTCAAAAAATCACCTACTCCCCCCTTGTATATTTTGGGAAAAATTTTTTTTTTTTAATTTAGAATCTTGAATTTAAATTTTTAATCGATTGTATTTGTCATAATTAGTATAAAAAACAACATTAAAAGTGATTCTGAGGGGGTCGAATTTTTGGTCAAAAATCTTGCCAAAATTGACAAAAATTTTGACAAGCTCTTAGATCCATAGCTCCCATATTTGAAACTCACATAACTTTGTCAAAACTAAACCGATTTGCATGCTTGGAGGCATTTTGGACATGGCTTATCGTTTAGATTGATTTAAAATATATTTATTATTAAAAATCAAATTCAAATTAAACTAAAAAAGGATGTTTTCTATAAGTATATTTGATACGATTCTTGTTTGTTGTTGTTGTTGTTATTTAGATTAGTTGCAATGTTAACAACACTGGCAACAGTTTCGAGCGCATGCTACAAATTATTTCACACCATTTGACTTGTTTAGTTTCGGTTCGGGCTCTCTGAAATACACTCAATTAATTATAATTTATGTATGTGTGCCAGGCCATAAGCCAGACACACACACACGCACACGTTTTACACGCTCATCAGCATATGTCAACCGGTAATTATGATTACCCAACACTTAGAAACACACACACACACACAAACATATTTACTAAATTTCTTAGCTCACTGAATTTTGTATTGGCGGCCTCTGAAGGCGGCTGACTTTAAGCATGCTAATTATTAAATTATGTTTATTCTATACCCTGCTTGTTTGACTAACCGCCTGCCGGGTAATTTAGATTTAGGTGTTTAGGGTTTCCTAACATTTTCTTTTCGGTTGAACGTGCGTAAATATTTGCACCCCAAGGAAACTTCTTATTAAAGAACTTTAATAAAACCTTTGCTTTAGGTTTAGGTGTCTAAGAAAATCAAATCCGGCGGAAATTTCAATTTTCAAATATAATTCATATTTACTACTACTTTACTGTCATATTTTTAAATACACCTTCTTATTTTTAAGCAATTTAAGCTTTGTTATTCCCTTGAGTATCTAAAATATTTTATTAATGTAAATTTAAATATTTGCAACAATAACATAAAAAATGTTAAAGCAAAATGTTAATTAAATGTTATGTCAACAGCTAAAATATCTTTATGCTATCATATTAAAAATTAACCATTAACATAATTAAAAGTAATTGCAATATTTTGATTTTTAAGCTCAAAGCCTAAAAATAATTATTTCTATATTTTTTGCTTTACTCTGAGTCAGCAAAATATGAGTATTATTTTTTATATCTTACTTATTTTAACCTTACTTTTTTATCATAATTTCATTTTAAAACAGTTCTTTTAGAATACCGTAATCATATAAAATTAAAGAAAGCATAAACAATTAATATTTCTATTTCTTTTTTTTTTTTGGTTGAGTGTAAAATTACAAAAAGGGGCGAAAGCGACTCTAAAATTTATTAGAGCTGCATTTAAAATTAATTGCGTTACTAATTTATGCATTTTAATTGCTAATTAATGCAACATTTACACAAGACAACCACACACACACCCACACACACACACACACACACACACACACACACACACACACACACACACACACACACACACACACAC
>SCDY01000359.1:0-80880 GCA_004143825.1 Drosophila micromelanica
TGGGGTCGGAGATGCCTCCTTCTGCCTGTTACATACATTTCAACAAAACCATAATACCCTGTTTCACCCATTTTCAATGGGTTCAGGGTATAAAAAAACGAATTACGATTGCATATAAATGATATGATGTGTATGTGGAAAATAAAACATAATATATAAACAAAGCTAGATCCTTTCATCTATTTTAATTCCCTAATATTATAATAATATCCCTAATATTTTTGTCCATACACATCAAAAAATTTTCGTTCGAATGTCCTGTGCGTGCGACAGGGCAACCATCATTGTCAGGGTCACAATAACTTGGGGGCAATGTTGTTTTGAGATGCAACAAACAAAAAAAAATAAATAAAGGACGACCTTCGTGCATGTGGCACATCCTTTGGCAGTCGACCCGTCAGGATGTACACAATACACAGTCGCTGATTGCAAATGAAAAACGTTTATAGAGGAAAGCAAAAGCAAAAAAAAAAAGGGAAAATTATAGTGAAATGAAGTGTTGACAATGTGGCTGCTGGCAGGGACACAGGAAGCACACTGATATGGCATTGGCACTGACAGCGCCCAAAAAGGATGCCACTAAAGGAATTCTCAAACAGGCTCAAGTTTATGACTTTGAAGTTGGCATTTTCCTCAAGTACACAGCTGCAGACGACATTGAAAGACGAAAGAAAGTGACAGCGATGGTGTAAGAGTGAGAGACAGCTAATTAGATATAAATAAATAGCAAATATGTTGCAGTCGGGTGTAAGCGACTATTATTCAGACAGCTTAAAACAATCAAAAACCCTCTAAGTTATTATTGTTGTTTTCGAAAATATCCTTTTTCTAATTTGTGGGCTAGAACTGAAAAGAAAAAGATATTTGAATGAAATCAAATACCATATATTATATTATTTAAGCTGACTCAAGTAAATACAAATATTTATAGTCAAGTCTTTGAAGGACATTGCATAAACCTAATATACTCTTTTCACATTGTGAATAGAGTTTTGAAAACCATTGTCTGCTTAGAGGCGTTGCTAATGACAATTGCCGTCTAGCTTGTGCTTTGCTTACTTTGCTTCTTTTTTTTCTTTAATTCCTTTACGCTCTCTTATTTGTTCCTTTGCGTCTTCTTTTGCTCTGTTAATTGCAATAATTATTCAATGTTGTTGGGGCGTGGTCAGTGCGTGAATTTCTTGTATTTTAATTAAAAAATTCTCAACTAGTTTTTTATTGCATTTTTATTTTAACTCAAAGCAGCTGCTGTCGAGGCCAAAAAATGCTTAAAAATATGCAACAGGCAACACACACACAGATACAGATATATATACAGATATAGTGAAATGGACGCACACAGACACACTTACACATACACACATATATACGCAGTTGGCCATGGCATTGGGGCTGGCTGCATTGACGCACATAATCCCAGTCAAGCCACAGGTTCCAGCCCAGACCCCTCCCACTTCTGTAAGTTCAGTTTTTGGTTGATTTCAATCAGACTGTATGCATAAACAGGGAAAGGACAACGCACAGTTTGAGTGCGTGGGTGGGTTTGTTTACTAGTGTGTGTGTGTGTGTGTGTGTGTGTGTGTGTGTGCGTGCATTCGGGCCAACAAACAGGCCTGGCATAAACAAATCGCATACATTCACAGGAAAATTGAGCGAAAGCGAGAGAAAAAGAGAGAGCTACAAAGAGTGTTAAACGGAGCATTGCATTAAAGCTCGCTCAGGCGTGTGGCATGCAAAGAGACAAAGAGAGAGAGAGAGAGAGAGAGAGAATGAGCTTTTGTTACCTACTCTCTAAAATGCAGGCACTTCGGTGCTGCAAATGCACTTAAATGAACACAACAATATAAAAGTTAACAAAGGAAGTTAAACCAAAGATATTTAGAATGTTTAGCTAATTAATTTTATTTAATTTTCTTAATTTAAATGACAAAATATTAATGTATTATTCAATCTAGTAAACAATTTTGTGGCGAGAGAGAGAGAGCGAGAAAGAAAAAAGGAAATTACCTAAACAAAATACCCTATATAGTCTAATTTTTTTAAATTTTCTATTACTTTTAATTTTTAAATAAGAAACTATTGTTTTGTGGATTCTGTGATAAGTTTACTATAAAGATTTATATTTTTCTTTTAGTGAATTTGAAGTTTATTCATGTATTTCTAAGTCTAGAAAACTCTTTGAAAAGCCTTTGTTGACGCTGTTAAAGTTTTAAACTTTCAAAACTTTCTTATGTTCTTAAAATAGGTCTTAAAAATATGAAATAAAATATAAAATCTTCTGTTTCAAAAAATACTATTAGAGTACCTCAAGAAATAATTAAAAAAGATATACATTGAATAATACATTATTACAATGTTTGTTTTAAACTTTTAATAGATTCGTTTTTATGCTGGAAATAAAGCTTTTATGACACATTAAAAGAACTATAATTCGTAATTTCAATTACGTAGCATTTTCAAATATGAAATTGTATTTAGTATATCGAAAAATTATTATATTATTATTGTGTGAAAATATTTTAATTTTCTTGCAAGACATAACCATTATCCACTTAACAAATTTTATATAAAGTACTTATATCACCTTTTAGATGCCATAAAAGCACTTGGTACTTTGAATAGAATAAATACTTAGTTTATGGCTTCATTGTTTATGCTATTAAATAGTTGCTAGTTTGAGGCAAGTGGCCAATATAAGTTTTGTCCAAAAGAGATAGAGAGCAAAGAGCGCTTAACTTGAGAAAAAGACCGTATGCTCTTTTCAATTTTGAAAAGCTCTCTTGTGCTTATCAGTTGCTGCCACAATCTCAGCCTCAGTCCTCAGTCGACGTTGTTGTCGCTGTCGCAGTCGCAGTCGCTGTTTGGCTGGCTGCTGTGTTGATATTGAGGGGCCGCGCGTTGCTTTGCGACGGCCGAGTGTCGTGAAAAGCATTTGGACGGCTTCCGTTTGGCATCAGTTGGTTGGCAATATTCAGACGCGTCGGCCGCAATTGCCCGTTAGATCGCAAGCATTTTTTCCCGAACAGTGGTCAAAAACGTGCAGCAACAAAGACAAGAACAACAAAAAACTCAAAATAAACTGATGCTGGAAATGTTTATAAATTAAAGCCAAAACATTTGTGATGTGATAAGAAAGACAATTTTGACGCGTTGTTCTTTTCGTTTTTATTGAGTTTTCCCCTTTCCGCTCCCATTAATTGGTTCGTTTTAACTTATTTTTATTTTGATTTTATTTCTAGTCCTTCGTCTGGTATTTTTCAATACGTTTTTATGAGCTGTTAAACACATTGCTGCTTTCTCTGTGTCTGTGTGTGTGTAGATGATTTTTTTTGGTTGTAAGATTAATTTATATTTATGCTTTGGAATTTATGTGCCCAATGTTTATAATTTGCCCGACCAATAAAAAGTATATCAACGCCCACGCCAACAACAAAAATTTAACATAAAAAATTAAATAAATATATCTACAAAATACTCGCGGTTCATCAAAATAAATTTTGCCATTGGCCGTGAATGAAAACGAAATTGTTTTGAGTACATTTGTCTCCACACTCGTCAGCGGCTGAAATAATTTGTATACACAAACACACACATATTTTGTGCTCAAAGTATGCCAAATAATTATCATCATCATCATTAGCATCAGTATCATTATCATCAATGGAAAGTGCATTGACTGTGGCCAGAAGAGATTGAGAAAACAAAAAAAGCCAAGGCACAAAGTCAAGGTGTCATCACAAATTTTGCTCCATGGCGTGAATTTATTGCATGACAAATTCAGACACGAATATGCGTGTGTATTTTTACATGTTGTATTCTTGTATTATTTTTTTGTTGTGTACGTAAATCACCTGTCTGGTAGCACTGGGAATAAAAGAGTAAAAGATATGCGTACTTAACGCACTCAATTAATTTTGAGGTTATTGCAACAAGCGTTGTTTTTTAATTGGCGTGTTAATTGATTTAAAAAGTATTATATACTGAGAGTGTAATTGTGCGTGGTTCGACTTAATTTGTTAACTCGGTTTTTTATTGTTCATTTAAATGGGGAATGCAGACTGCTTTCATTTAAAATCGGAAAACATATTTTATTCCCACTTTATATTGCAAAAGTACTGCGAATTACTTTTGAATATTAAATTTGTATGCTATTTTATTGCGAGCTTCACAATCCGATTTTTTTGTGAAATAATAAGAAATATCTGGATTTTTTTTTAAATAACTGTAGTTGTTTTTGGTAATATATTTTTGTAATTGAAATATATATTTTGTTTTGTATATACAAAACTTGTATTTCTTATGAAAATTAAAAGTACATTGTTACTTTAATATTTTTTTTATCATGTTTTCGATGTAAAACTTGGTACTATGTTGATGTAACGCCAATAAAAATAAAATAAGTTTTCAATTTCCATTAGAAATTATGCAGTTTTTCCATTTAAAAAAAAGGATGAAATGTGAAATTTACATAACATGATTGATGGCGGTTTTATTAGTTCTACAGTAGAGCTTATAATATATTCTGAAATGTTGTCATAAAAATAAACATTAAACGAAGAGAAGCATTATTTTTATTTCAATTTATCGATAACAAGCAGTTTGCATTATGCACACATAAAAGTTTGACCCTTTTGGGATATATAAATAGGCTTAAAATATTGCTACCATAAAATTCAACATCTTCAATTTAGATCAGCTTACACAAGTTGTTATTTCAATATTAAAATATGTGGTTATCTGTTTGAACTGTTTCAATACCCAGTAATCGGCTTAAATTGTTCAGCTCTTTCAACAGAAAGCCTACTTAAAGTTTTGCAAAAACTTCTAGGCAGCTTTTTTGCAATTATTTTTTGTTGGCAGCCTGCCTCAAGTTTCCAATTCAATTAAAATTGAAATTTGCCGTTGTCAAGTAAGCTTGTATTTATGTTGATTTAAATCTGTTTTATTATTCAGCCGATGATTATATAATTCAAGTACACTCCTCACAGCAAATCCTTTCAGCTGGAAATACAAATAATATCAAAAGCTTAGCTAATTCGAGTACTTTTCAAACAGATGAAATTATGCAAACAAATGTAAAGGCAACTAACTTGTTTCAATTTGTGAAAGGCACTTGACACACACACTCGATCACACACACTCACACATATACACTCAACTTGCTTTCACCATTTGAAATTGCGATTTAATTACAAGTTTTAGTTTCCTTGAGCCAAAATAAATAGCCAAATAAAGCAAAAACTTGCTGATTCTGTGCAAATTGACATGAGGCCTAAACTTTTACAATTAGTGTGTAGGCAGCTCACACACACACACTACACACACATATATAACTGTTATGCTTAAGTTTAGGCATCTTTTGGATTTTGGCATGTCTGCGGCCATTGCCCGGCTATTATCCGTGTGCTGCTACGTTGGTCAATTTGTGCCACTCCCCTAATGCCACCTAACGAGCGGCCATTAAGACCCAACATCTCTCTCGCTCTTTCGATTTTTCTTTCGTTATTTCTTTCTCTCTCGTTTTAGGGCCTTTCAACATTGCTGCAAATTATTATTTACAGCCGCAGTGCTTCAAATAATGTTTGGCGCGCTTTTCCCCTCCAGTTTTTGTGTTGCCTTTTAAAATACGCACCTGAGCGAAAAGTTGTTTTCTTCGCTTTTCATCTTCTGTTTTCTCCTCCTCGTTCTTTTCGTGCTGTTCAGCTACATAAATAATAAGTTGTGCCATATACGCACTGATACGCCTCGTACGGCAGCAGCAGCAGCCATCTGCCCGCGTATCCTGTAATGTCCTTGAATCGCACATGCCAGGACTAAGCAGGCTTATTGCTCGACTTGGGTCGATGCCTCCCCCTTCCCCTTTCGGAGGCTTACGTGACTTTTGTGGCATGCGTCGTTTATTGGATACTTCAGTTTGTCTGCTCTTCATAATTCCTCCCCACCCTGCCACAGAGCTGGCTGGCCTCGCATTGTATTTTACTTGAACACCAACTGAAATTAATGAAGCAGTTCATCTGACACTGAATTGATTGGCTTATTACGAACGCAACTTGATAGCTGCGCTAGCTACGCGCAAATGGAATTCTTTTTAGCCATGTCCTGCATTAGATGACAAGTGGATTCGATTGTTGCGCTGTCACGTTGCGGGAGATTTTCCCAAATACCCTGTTGTCACAAGTCTTAAATCTTGACCAGAGTTTCAGGAATTGTAATTGAGTAACAATAGAAATACTCTTGAATCTATGATCAAAAATAATATTTTATTTAATCTTGTAAGCTGATTTGTTTGTAAAGTTCTTTAAAGTCAGTTCCAAGCTCTGTTTCTAAAACGAAATCAATTTTGAAATTTGGAAAATTTTTTTAAAGATTTTTAATTTTTATATTTTGGTGTATAAATTGTCAATTTTGGTGAATATCAGAAATTTTTGTAGTTTTGTCCAAGAAATTGTCATTACAGTAAAATTTTTAATCTAATCTTAGGAGCAAAAACTAGTTTTTGTGTAGTTTTTATATAATTTATATAATTTTAGTCCAATCTACAGGGTATTCTTAGAGTCGTATTTTATCAGCTGCTTTCTTTCTATTTTTTTGTCGCGTCCATTCCAATTGACGAGTTATAGAAAATAAGCAGCCGCATTTTCTGATTGGATGCCTCATTTGACGAGCCATATGTGACTTTTCCCGACTGGAGCATTTATATACATTATATATATATATATATACCCCTGTACAATTCATTTTGTCTGGTCGGGCAAACAAACATCAAAATTACATTACTCCCGCTTTTCCTTTCTTCTGTCCTGGTTCCTGCGGTTGGCATCGGCTTAATTATACTACTTGGCACGCCCATTTCTCTTTTGGGCCTCGTTTTCTTTCGCTCTTTTCTTATTTTTATGGCTCATCGTAAAATCAAATCGAATACTTTGGGCACGTTCTAATGCTATCAATAGGGGACATGCCAATACATCAATATGGCATCAATGGAAACTTTCATCCAAACGGAGTTCAGGCCTGCCTCAATGCGCTGCCAAGTCATTAATTTTATGAAAAATCAACATTTACATAATTTATTTGATTACCATATTTGGCAAGGGGCGTGGCACAACACAAACACGCACACACACACACACACACAGCACGCACAGCTACTTAGATAGTCACAGCAAAAGTTTTTTAGGACCAAAATTTGCATTCAAGGCCTGTCAATACATTTAAAAGTATTGGCAGGCTTTGAATGAGGCGGGCTAATTAAAGGACACGCTCAATTTACAGGCGCAGCTGAAAAGAAAATTTGTTAAGAGTTTCTAAGCCAATGAAAGACACAAAGAAAAGTTACTAAAAAAAAAAACGACAAGAAATTTGTTTCCTGCTTCAAGTGAAATCTACAATACAACAACAACAGCAACAACTCTACGATTTTATTGAATTTTAAATTACAAAAAAAATACAACATAAAATTAGCTCTACGGTACGACAAAAACCTAAAATAATTAATCAATAACATACCAAAAATATATTATATATTTACATATATACAAATTATAAAATTATATATAGACAAAAGACGTGCGTTAAAGAGGCTTTCACAACATTGATGTGAGTTGATTTTAACAGTTAATTAAACGCAAATATTTATGCTACAATATACAACAAAAAAATAAATAAATTTAAAAACACGCTTCGAATTAACGTTGTCAATAAATAAAACATAAACTATTTTTAATATATACATACAAATATATATAAATGGTTGAAAGCAAAATACATAACCGTTATTAAATGTGCAAAAAAAACTTAACGCCAAATACAGATATACACAATATATATACGTATATAAATCGAAACAAATATTTAGGCAAATTGTAGTGCAAATAATTAATTGAGAAACAATTGAATTATGCAAATATTTGTTAATTTCAAAAGCCAAACAATATACATTGAACGAGATAGAGTAAACGAGAGAGCGCATAAAGAGAGACAGCAATAGCAGCAAAATATACAAATTAAAGAAAACAAAGTTACAAACGCAGAAATTGAAAGCTTCCATTTTAAAGCAAACTAATTTAATAAATATAAAAGATATATATACAGTTACTATTTTCTATATAAAATATACGACAGACGTATTATATATGTAAAACTATAAAACATATATTTGCAACCTACACATATATATACATATATATTGATATCAGCTAACGGCCAAGATTCGGCAACTCAATGCTGCAATACGAAACCGTGTGCAGAAATAGCCATCAAACACCGCGCAAGCAGACCTACAAGGAATATCTGCAGCAGCATCAGCAACAAAAGCAACAGCAGCAGCAGCAACAACAACAACAGCAATCGAAACAACCTGTGCGCATCTTTCGTGTACACTATATACGACTCAATTCCAAAGACGGCAGCCCCTCCACGAGTCGGGCCTCCAGCGCGCATGGCCCCAAAATGAAGACAATTGCGCCGAACATTCGCCGGCGGCGACGCTGCGACAAACATCATCTGGAGCTCTATTGCAATGAGAGCAGCAGCAGCCACAGCGCCGCCGGCTCCGGTTCGAGTGCCAGCCAAGCCATGACCTTGAAACCGGGCGGGCTGCGATTGCGCGAGTCGATTACGGCGCCCAGCACAGCGGCCAGTTCGCCGGTCGACGAGCAGCTGTTCATACCGGCACCGCCCATCACACCGCCGCCCGCATTTCTCACCGAGGGCTACAAACGTTCCAGCACTTCGGTCTCAACGTCGGCGCTGCCCAGCGCCACAAAGGAGCAGCAGCAGCCGCCGCCGCCGCTGCAGCCGCTGTTGCCGCCGCCGCCGCTGCCGCTGAGCCGGCAGAAGCCGCTGACGCTGGCGCCCAAGCTAAAGCCAAAGACAACAGCAACAATTGCCGTCACAATCAGCAGCAGCAAGCCACGTGGCACAGTCAAGCGCAGTTTAGTAGGTAAGCAATAGACCAAAAATTGTGGAGGCAAATTTAGTTCGACAATACAATGAATGAATATATACAATGTTCTTTATATGGTATTTGATTTTTAATGAATATTTGAGCCCATAAAAAAGGCGAATTGTAAAAAAAAGAAGTTAAGGAATAAATTTTAATTATTTTTTGAAAATATTAAATATGTTAAAAACGTAACGAAAATGTTGTAAAATTTGGTAGTCTTTCTTTACAATTTTTTTTTATTCTCGAATTTTATAACTCAACTAAACAAAATTGTTTTACAAGAAGTTTGCTGCAGAAACATGTTTATATGTTACCAAAAGCATGCTAAACTATAAAGTTATTCATTTTTATTTTTATTAGAAAATTTCTCAGCATATTTGTAGCCCCTTTTGTGCTTGACGAACGTTTTCTGCTATTCATATTTTATTGAACACAGAGTCTTAAATGGATGTTGCAAATACTCTGTGGACATACGTGACATATTCCCCAAAAAAAAAAAAAAAAAAAAAATGAAAAGAAAATTAAGAAAGAAAGAGAAACGTGTCTGTTGGAAAATTCAATGGAAAATTGTTCCCTGGTTGCTTTAACTGTTGGCCACATAAAACGCGTGAATGTTTTATGCTGCGCGAACATAAAGCCAATAGCACAAGAATGAGTGTGTGTTTGGTGTGTGTGTGAGTGTGTGTGTGTGTGCTGTTATGGAGTTGTGGCTGTGTGTAGCTCGTCAAATTGTTGCCATGGCTTAAGGCAGATTGGTGGTCAGGGGATTAGAGTTAAGCCAACCGCGTGTGCAGCGTGCAATTTAATTGAAAATGTTATGCGGTTGTTGTTTATGGTGTTGTTGCTGCTGTTGTTGTAATTGTTGTTGCTGATGCAGCAACAGCAACATCAGCTGCTGTTCTGCTTGTTGTAAAGCTCGTGTTTGCGTAAATTTGACGCTATGTCTTGCCTATTTGTAAGCCCCAAAACAGCGAATTGATGTTTGACAGCATGCTAGAAGCTCTAAGTGGGTGTTACGAGTGGCTTAGTGGGTGTGTCTGAGTGTGTGTTTGAGTGTACAAATTTGCACTGCTGCTCAGCTGCCTGTTATTGAGTTCGACACGCAAATGTGTTGAACATTGCGGGCCGCAGGATAATGCAGAAGCAGCCGTTGCATCTAAATGTCAATAAAAATAAGTTTAAGTTGCAATTGCAATTGCCGTTCGAATAGCTGATTGCATTTCGTGCCACAAGCCGCATATTGAGTGGCTGAAATGTTATCGTCTCTGCTGGCACCACGGGGCATTCGAGCAAAATGGAAAAAATTTGTAGGCACTGAAATGGTCGCCTCCTCCCCTTTCCGGCGAAATCGAACAATTTACGATGGCTTTTTGGCCAATTTTGTGCCGCCAACAAAGTGATAAAAGATTGCCTGGATCGAAGCGCTCTCGGCGGTGTTTTTTAATAGACGACTTTTATATGCTCTTTATTTTTATAGTTAAGAAGGATTTATGCTTGATTTTACTGTTTAAGATATTTATTATAGATATTTTAATTTCCTTTTATTTTTTTTTAAAGCTGTGCACAGAGTATTGCACCGTCAGGCAAGCTATGTTGTCATATATATATTTTATGTTCTGCTGATTTCTTTAATTTGCATAATGCTCGATGCGCATATATAATATTCTTTTGTGAGCATTGCCAACTTTTTGTGTAATATGCTAATCGAATAATGCAACATAACTTGCATAACAAAAACAAGAAACTAAGCCAAAGCAACAACAACAACAACAAGATTTGCCAACGGCTGCTGAAAAATTTGTATGAAAAATATCAAAGCAATTCAATAAAAAACAACAAAAGCAATCACTTAGTTAAGCTCGGGCGAACTATCATTCAGTCAGCTGCATTCAGTTGGTTAGTTATTCAATAAGCTCAATTCGGTTTGTCCGTCCATCAGCTATTCCCTTTCATAAGTAAAATATTTTGCATCTGACTCTGCATACCTGGCAAACAATATTTCAAAATTTCCAAGCCAACCAAGAACACCCCTGAAGCCAGCGAATTCTAAAGCTTAATGGTGCAGCAAATTGGTTGAGAGGGAGGGTGGGGAATTTTTCAGATAGCAACAACAACAGAGTTCGATTTGATGATTATTTGCTATTTGATTCATCGCCAGACCAGAAGTGATTTTATAAAAAAAACATATCTCTTTGTGAGTTGATTTTCCAACTAATTACAGCTCAATTTGTGTTGAAAAAATTGCGATGAATATTGGCAGTATTTGTGAAAACGATTTAAAGCAATTAATCAGGGCAATATCGTGTTTTATATGCAACCATCGAAAATGTGTTAAATGAATGTGTTAAATGAACAAAAAGACCATCCTTATGAAAATCGGTTGAGTCTTGGCAAAGTTACAGCTAAATATATATTTTCTTTTTTTAATAATCAATAATTATTATTAATATTTATCATTTTTATGACAAAAGCAGAACTCTTTTAGCGTTTCATTAAAATACATTTTAAAGATGGTTAAGATATTTTATATTTAGGAGAGATTAAATGGCCTTTTATATTAAAATACCATTATTAACGTAAAGGACTTAATGTCAAGGCAACTTAGAATTTTGTATAGGGTATTCAATAGTCAAGGACTGCCAACCAGCTCTCTTCTACTCTTTTTTTAAGCCATTTTCTGAATGAATGCATACAAAGAGATAATCAGAACTGGCTAAAGCGAGATAAATAATGTGGCCCTTCAACAACTACTTACCCCAAAGTAAGCTAGTTAGCAGATATATCTATATATAATACATCACATAGTTTAACCTAATTGCAAAGTAAGGTCCTGCTTTCAACGTTCGACCTGTGCATGCAAACTTATCGAATCTATTCATAGAAGTTGCTTTGAATATCATTCAAATTCCAATCAGGTGCACACACAAAAGCCAACCTATTTTAATACCGTTGATGGCTTTGGCGTTTTTCGGTTGCCCCAACATGAGAGGTGCTGACCAAATTAATTGGCAGTTAATTGAAAAGTTTGCGTTTTAGTTCGAGCAACTTTAAAGTGCACTTTGGTCGTACCCAAAGGAATATTGAGCGTAACCAGTGTTGCGAAATGTTTAAGAAACTTGCATTAAACGCGTCACGTGCAAGCAAAGGGCTGAAGACTGAGGGGGAGACTGAGACTCTTAAAAGTAACGCGAAAGAAATGCTGAGCACATCTCGAGGCAATTGGTAATGTGGCATTGAAGTTGCCACAAAAAAAACTTTTGTGTACTCTCGGGGCAAGCTATAAGCTGGCAATGCTGTTGCTGCTCATGTTGTTGCTGCATGCCGCATTACATAACGGTAACTGTAATGACTACAGCTCCTCAGGCTTAACACACGAACACACACACACAACACACCCACACACTCTCGCACCTTGTGAGAGGCAGCGTTTAATAATTAAATGCAAATGGCAGTTTTATAACCACATGAAAAGGGGGGAAATACTGTTTGAGGGCTACGCGTTATAATCCGTTAACATTAACGCATCACGATAATGTGGGGTGGGTCAGAAGGTGTTGGAGAGAAAGCGGGGCAGAGGAGGGGAGTTAAGTCGCGGCAGGTAAATGGTCAGGTAGTTTTATTGAGTATATTTGAAGAAGGGCTTTTAATTGAATGCGTGACTTGTTGGAACTTTTTATGATTTTCCCATCCTCATTCATTCATGGGCTACCGCAGCTTCTGCCGCAACCGTGAGGCGATAAATTTTGCCGCTGTCACGGTGCGTGTAAGTCGATTAAATAAAGTATCAAGCGGCTGGGCGGGCGCGTTGTGGTGTTGTGTTGCGGCAAGTTCATAACGCAACGGTGCCAAGATTATATTTGGTTTCTCTGGATCCCGATATTAATTACATAAATTGTATTGATTAACATTTTTAACTAGCTAATTACAACGCTTAACGCTTTACAACGCTTAATTTCATTTTATGCTAAAAGTGGGAAAACTGAGCAGAGTCCAGCTAAAGTTGGATTTGAGAGCATTCAGAACTTGTTCGAGTGAAAGCAGAATGCAAATTGTGAATCATACAATTATGTAAATATTCCGTATTCTTTACGGGAACATTTATTGATAATTTATTTTTATTCCAAAAGCTCAGCGCTAAACTTCTTGATTAAATTTGTAATGATAGCAAAATTTAATGTTTTATATTTCAGTAAAATGTTTTTGTTGGCTAGTAATATACAATTTTAGAGATTTGAATATTAAAGATTAAAATATTACATTTTTTTTTTGGATTTGTTTTACCAAATTTATTTATATAGAAAAAATTACCCTATTACAATAATTTTTTAATTAAAATTGAATGTATATATTTTTGCTAATTTTCACCCATATTTTTTTTTTATATATTTGCAGGTGAGTTACATGGCCAAGAAAATCGAAAAAAACACATCTTCAGCTAAGTATAAGCTAAAATAACGTTTCTAAGCTGTCTTTTTCTTAAAGCAAACCTTAAACAAACAATTTGTTTCCTTTGTTTGCGCGTGTGTGTGTTTGTGGGGGCATTAATCAAAATGTGTCCAAAGTCAGATACAGATTGGGTTGAGTGCAACTATCAATATATACACTCTGCTCTGGCTGCTGTAATCAATTACACCATAGACAGTATTTTTCCATTATTTTTTTTCTAGTTTTTTTTCTCAAGTTTCTGCTTTGCTTGGGTACTTCATAAAATACCATGACAAAACGAAAACTATTTGCAATTTTCTGCTGGTTAGATTGCCACCGAGCCGAGCCAAGCAAAGTTGAGTCGTGTCTACTCGTAATCTAATGCCAGCCAGCAATGCGCTTATTTATGTTGCAACCTGGTCAACAAGGCATTGTGCAGCGACCCCCGTTTAAGATATTTTCCAGTGCTATTTTCTACAAAAAGTTCAATTTGACAGCGCTTGTTGTTTGTAATGTTATTGGGGTTGTTGCAGCGATAAGCAGAGCTTGTGGCATGCCAACATTTTGGAAAACAATTCAAATTGAATTACTTAGTCGCACACACACACACACCGAAATCCACACACATACCCGCGCTGCAATCAAAAATGTAGTTTTACTTTTTTCGTAGCCTACTTTTTTGGGCGTTATTTAAATTGCCATTTTTGATAGTTTTACATAACAATTGCATGTACATGTGTGTGTGTGTTTTGGTTTGCTGGCTCTGAGCCAAAAGCGAAATAAAAAGAAAAATAAAATTACAGAAACCAGGAGACAATTGTTATCTGCAAAATGCCGAAAAAGAAATACCCTTCAATTACACAATATATATATTTTTTATATATTTCTTTATTCCCTTTTTTTGTGCAATGATTTCTGGGGCAGTTATTTGGTGTAATCATTTTCATATATATATTTTTGAATATATATTTAGATATACTTTATGGCATCGAAGATATCACATAACCTTTCGTGACAAAATAAAAATAATACCCTGTGCAAGGCCATTAAAATGTGCATAAAAATTTGCATTGCATAAAATGTGTAATTAAACAGTAAGCGGGGGTTTGTGTGTGTGTGTGTGTGTGTGTGTGTGTGTGTGTGTGTGTGTGTGTGTGTGTGTGTGTGTGTGTGTGTGTGTGTGTGTGTGCTGCACTTTGAAGCAGCGCAAACTTTACGCACTTTTCAATGCATTTTTTATGCGGCACGTGGACGCAGTCATGTGTGTCGCTGCTGCTGCTGCTGCTGCTGTTGTTGATGTTGCTGCTGTGTGTCTCTGTGTGCATTTATCAGCTTACTGCGTCCTTGCACACAGTACAGAAAAAAGCCATGAAAATCAACATCCGGCAGCAGCAACAGCAACAGCAACATCAGCAGCAAGTGGCAAGTGCAAGGTCAACTTTGTTGAAGGACATGCCAGCAGCAGAAGCATCAGCAGGGAAGAGCCAACAGCACACGCCCATCCAGTCAACACGCTGACAAAGTCCCGTTGGTTTGTTTAGTTGTATTTGTGTTAGCTGTGTGTGTGTGTGTGTGTGTGTGTGTGTGTGTGTGTGTGTGTGGGTGCCGCCATATTGTGCGCATTGTTTGCTGTGGCCTGTTTCATTTCATTGCGTTTAGCATTTTGCGGTTCGACTGAAACAAGAAGAGACGTATCCGTTTTCTGGGAAAAACAGTGTTGTCGAATGTCCTCTGGCAGGACGACGAGTTGACAGCGGCATTTCAATCAAATCCCACACATATGCCACATGTTTGTGGCAGCCAGAGTTTGTTGCAAGCAAGCAAAGTTCCCAGTAAATTCAATAAACTTGCGTTTAAGACATTAAGTGCAATAAATGATTATGTGCAGTTATTTTTCCACTTTAATTCCTCGGAAATGAGATTTGAATAGAATTTCAGTAACAGATTCTGTTAACAGGGCTAACATAAGAGATTAAATAACATTGTGAATGAATGTTGCTGTTAGGAAAACATTTTTATTTAACAGTGATGTTAACTACATGCACATATGGAAACTAACAGCTGTTTTAAATAATTTATTGTTTATTTTAACCAATTTTAGTCAACATTTAACGAAATTCTTAATTGATAAAGCCTCAATTTAAATATTATTGCTTTCATTTCACTAAGCTTCAAAGCTGCAACAAGTGCGGCAAAGAACACAAAATAATTTGATGGCCATTTATCTATGCTTGTTTGCGTTTTTCATTTCCACCGCTCACCTCCCCCCTCTAACCACCACCTACTTGCCACATTCGCTTCCCGCTCCACACGTCACTCAAAACTGTGCATAATTTTCTACGCCACATAATTTAAATTGTTTGCTCGGTTTGTGGTCGGTAAATAATTCAAGGCTAATCTTTAAATTAAAATCTGCTCCATTAGGAACAAAGAATACAAATTCTTATAGTATATATTCTCTATATATATATTATATATATCTATGTGTTTTCTTCACTTTCATTTTTTTTCTTTATCATTTTTGTTGCTTGCATTGTTAAAGCCAACAAATTTTATTTACTAGCGTTGAGGCCGACGCGTTTTATTTTTATATAGTACATATATATACCATATATCTATATATATTTTTTGCATAAAATTTGCCAGCAACCAAACCCCGAAAAACTTTCTCTCTTTCTGCATGAAATATGCGAAGCTGCTTTCAACAATTTGCGTTGGAAATTTTCACAATGTTTGCCAGCTTCTGTGTAAGTGTGTGTATGTTCGAGTGTGTGTGTGTGTGCGTGTATGTGCTGCTCGGTTTATGTAATACCCAGCAAAAATTTGCACTCACTTAAATAGATGCCAGTGGCGTGTATAATTCAGCGCCCACCGCAAACCCGCAACGCATCCTCCAAATTTCGCTTCACGTGTCAAACTTATGCAAAAAGTGTCACAGACTAGAAATTAAAAATTCAAATGAAAATGCGACAAGCCTAAGCTTCGGCCTGGGCCTGGGCCCGGGCCCAAATTAAGTGCTTCCGCCTAGGCGTCCCTCTCTATTTTGCACGCTCTCTAGTTTTATTTCTGTCTCTTTCACTCTTCGTAATTCATTGTAATGCCAAGTTTGGACTTGAGCATATTTTTGGTTTAAATTTTAATTTCCTGCAACTCAATGTCGACTTCCTGCCAAAAAGGACGCCCATTGTGCATCCTCTGGACGTGGCTCTAAGTACGCAGTTACAAACTAGGAGCAGCTTTTAGTTGATTGGGTTACCACTTGTAAGGGGCTTACACACACAAACACACACAGACACACACACACGCACACAAAATTCTATGTACGCATAGTATTGAAAAATACTCAAAAAGTACTCATTTCCTTGGGCGCCTTTTCTACTTCCCCGCTGAGTCTTGACAACGTACAAAGTACAAGTTTAATTAACCCTCAGCTTTGAGGTGGGCCAAAGGACGCGAGACAGACAAATACAGCTCCGACCTCTGCTAAAAGCTGGTCAAATAAAAAAGGGGCAAAAATACTAAATCACTGCCTCACAACCTTCAATATGTACATTTGTTCTTGCTTTATGTACTGCGTATACTATGCTATATATCTTCTTTATACTTATATATATATATTTGTTTAACTTTGCTTTGCGCTTTCCCTTTTTGCTGTGGGTCTTTGTGGTGCGGGTTTTCTTTGCGTTGCATAATTTTTTGGCCTGCGCTTTTTGTGGGTCCATCCATGGCTTGTGCTCCGGCGTCTTATGTGTTTTATTTAAGGATTAAAAATGGTATCTTTGTACAGCAAAGAAAGCAGGCTGAAGAAGCTTTTATTTTCACATTAACTGAGCCGAAACTTTAGATATATATATTTGAGTTTGAAAATGATACAAAGAAAACCAGTAAACATATTAAAATTAATAGATTTATGAATATAATTTCACAATTTATGTATAATGGAATTTTTCTAGAAATTCTCTCTAAAGATCTTTTTTTTTCTTATCAAAGCAGCTCTTTCACTTAAAGTAATTTTTTACTTTTAATTGAGGATGGTTGACAAACAGTTTCCAGCGAAACAATAATCAGTAAAGTTCGTTTTTTTTTTAATTTCACTAGTCGGTAATCTTTCTTCCAATAATTCATTGAATTGAGCACAAAAAGAAATTGCAATTTATTTTGCGCACAAGGTCAAAATATAAATTTTTTATGATCATATAAATACACCTTGAAGTATGCCCACCGGTCATCTCTCGTTCCCTCTCTCTCTCTCTTTCTTTGTGGCTTTATACTTTTCAATTATTCATTGGCGCCTTTGGTCAAGGTCAGTTCGGCAGGCAGGGCAGTGTGCCTTGACCATAAAGTATGCAATAAAATGCAGTTGCAAACAGATTTTATGCCCTTGATATTGGCGTGTTTTTCGGACCTTGAGCGAATTCTTTGCTTGACCTTGACTCTGTGTGTTTCACTTTTTCTCAGCACTGTCTGCTGTCATTATTATAAAGATAATCATCATCATCGTCACCAGCAATTGTCATCAGCGTCAGCAGCAAGCATATTTTTCACATCTAATGACTGTCAAAAGCGTTGAAATTTTCACAGATTTTCCGTGCTTGCCAATGGACAAAGTTTTTTGCGGTTAGTTTTGCATTTCGCTTATCAAATTGGACTTTTGCAAATTCTAATGCCAGGACCCCACATGGGGTCTGTCACATATGTTTCCATCAACTTAATTTCGTCATTGTACCAAGCATTTGATTGCTGTTGAAGTTTTGATTTGGATTTATTTGGGCACAGTTGACAAAGTTTGCATTATGGCCAACAGACACGTGTTCGGCGACCAGCTTGGCCGGGCCCCTAATTACATTTTGTGTTCCCAATATTCCCTAATCCCAACAAATAGCTGTTCTCAAAGTTGTTGAAACACAGAAAAAAAACTCAAATTCAATTAGATGAACAACAGCAAATTAGTTGTCTCAGGAGTAGACAGATAACTGGTAATTGCCTATCGAAGTTACTTAGCCTTGATTGATTGAGACTTAATTACCTTACAGATAATGATACGAATGCTAAACAAAATATTCGTGTAACAAGGATATTTATAAATGTCATGTGCGGCATAGAAATGTATATACAAATTTAATAGGGGCTTTCATAGCAATATAATTGAAGTAATTTAAATAACAAGCTGTAAGCTATACATATATATGTAAAGAGATTTATTTATACAGTTGTATATTTCTTATTGCTTTTAATATGGAAATGTTGTTTGCAACTGTATTTATTTGTATTTTTCTTTACTTTTTATGCTACTTATACATTTTTGCGAAAAGTAAATTTTAATGTACTTTTTGATCCTGTCAAAAAAATATATATATTTTTTTTTCTAATAATATTTAATATTTATTTACTTTTAAATTGTAATGCTATAGCAGAATTATGTTAAGCAAATTTTTCTATTACTTTGTTGAAACGCTAAATGAAACTTTCTTAAGGGTTAACCTACGTTCTTTCAGTGTCTGGCAACTCTAAGAAATAACCTTATGCAACTCTTCTGTATTTAATAAATTAGAATTTGATTAAATTTAGAGAACTTGATTTGATTAAATTAAATTTGATTTGATCTTTTTAACACATTCTGATAAAATTACACCTATTCTATATATTTGATCAGACTCCAGATTTTATCTACACAAATGCCTTGGTATCTTTTTATCTTTTTGGTTCGTGAGATCATCGATTTTCCGTATTTTTTTGTGAACGCTAGCATATCGCCAATCTTCGGTCTGACTGACTGGGCTAATCCGCAATATTTGTGAACGCATTTCCGCACACACATTTGCAACGTCAGCGAACGCGCGAATTGAAAGCGACGTCATCGTGCCACAAAACCGCCGCCTACAACAGCTGCCAAGATAAACACGAACGAATTTCCAGCAGGTCGCTAAATATGCTGATGATGTTTGGCCAAGAAAACAAAATGCGCCAAATAATGAAGAAGCAGAGCAAACCATAAACTATATATATATATATTTTGGCTTTGGCTTTGGCTTTCGCAGTGACCTTCACCCAATGGTTATTTGCTACGCGTTTTTTGAGTGACGCGGAATTTTAATGAACTTCACCTTCAAGAAAAAAGAGGCGCATTTGTTTTCAAAAATATTCTCTATCTATTGTTGCGATTTTTTTTTGACCGCTCTTACATGTTAATGAACTTGTGGGTATTACGAGGTTGTCCAAAGTAAATTATTTTTGGCTAGCCTGCTATTTTTATAAGCTGTTGTGCATCGTTTTTCTCGCCTCTATTTTATTTATATATTTCTTGATGATTGTTTGTATAATAATTATGATGTTTTATGCATGTGACACATTGACTCACTTGAAGAGTATTTCGAGATGTTTTCTAAAAATATACCTGTGCGCCATGATTCATTTTTGCAATCCTTAAAAGAGAACTGCCAAAATTTTTTTCCCTTTTATTTTTCTCGCGTTTTCTCTGGCGTTGTGACGTCAGCAAAACCTGTCGCATATAAATGTCGACCAACACATAATTCATATGTTTTATTTACTTGGCTTAAATTCTTTGATTGCCAAAGAATAATAAAAATCCAAAAGACAACTGAGCCAAAAACTTGTACAAATATTTTCGCATACAAACAACAAAAACTGAGTCAAGCAAAAACAAGGCATTTTGTTTTATTTTTTTGTCTCTAGTTTTTTTCTTTTAACGACTCTAGATGAACATATTTATGAAAATGACCAGGAAAAAAATATATAAATCAGAGCAGTTTGTGACGCTGCTAAAATCTGCGAATTGCCAACTTGTTTGATTGTTATAAACAAATTAATGCACAGTATTTGCGTAGTAGGTGGGCGTATTAAGCCTTTGCTTTTCAGAAAAAAAAATTATGTCCAGATATTCAGAATTGAGAAGTAGCTTTAATATTTGTATGTTTGTGGTCTCTTCGTGCGGTGCTTGTGATTAATCAGTTTGCGAGTGCATCATTAATCATTGGCCTGATCAACTGATGACATTCAGTCGCCAAATACAACTCTGTGTCTTGAGTAATGTAGCAGGCAGCTTTTGTTCTCATTCCTTGGCAACATCAATCATGGCCAAGCAGCTTGCCATGGCGTTAAAAAAAGCAACTGTGCTTGGCTTTAATTTATGATTATTATCGAGGACAACTCGAGATATTTTTGATGAAAATATTGTCATAAATAATTTCCTTTTAATTATGTCAATTTGGGGTGCAAAACTACGCAGCGCTTGTCATCGAATTGGCTTCATTTATTATTTACTCTCGAGCGCTAGCAATTTGGCCACAAATAAACAAACGGACAAGCAGCCGCATCTTTATCATCTAAACGCCATCATCATCATCATCATCATCACTGACTGGCTGACCTTGCCGACTTCCGCTGTTGCCAAATATTATTGCCAATTTATCACATCTTAAAACAACTTTCGGGCCCAGCTGGGAATGTGTTTTTGCAGTCCATGTTGCCATTGCCACTTCCGCTGCCAATTCGCAGCAATTTACGGTTTAGTCTGGCGCGTCCTGTTGCTGATAGCGAGGATCTGTCCGAATGTTACACAATTCCAAGGCCCAAAATTTATGCGCCAACTAATTGCTCTGTGTGCCAGCGACAACACATGGCGTATGATTAATATGCCTCAGCTCTTATCACTTCGGCTACTTACAATTTTCCTCTCCAGCTCGATGACCTTCAACTATTGATTGAAGTCTCAGGCAACGCCCTATCTATGCATAGCAATAAGTATACACATAACGAATGAGTCCTGTACAGAAAGCAGCACACAACGCACTTGCCATACTCTACAGCAAGTTAAGTGGAGAGTGCTTGAGGGGAAGTTAACTTTTATAGTTCAGCCTGTTTTCATTTGTTTTCCAAATTGAGAACCTTAATATTTCAATTATAGTCGATTGCTAGTATTAAAATTTGTGTAAAATACCATCTAAAAACTGACTCTCACGTGGTTCATTTTTCAATAAAAAATTATGCAAAAAGTAAAAAAAATTCGAACATGTCAAGTTTTGAGATCCGTAAATTTAAATATGCATATTTCGCCGAAAACTCACCCGATGTTCATGTTCAATATCAATTTATTCACAATTTTTTGATGTAGATTCGTTCTTTATGTAACATATATGCATTTTGAAAATTTAACTGGTAAAGTTTTGCAGTTCCTTAGAAAAAAACTAGAAGAATTTTATCAAAACTTAGCCTATTTGCATGTTTGAAATCCTTTTAGTTATGGTTCTCCCCTTTTGTAATTTAAATAATGTTTACTAAAAAATTAAAATTTTTAAATATTTTTTTTTGGTAATAAGTTACTCGAAAGGACCTACACCCAAATCGAAATGTGCATGTATCGAATACAAGCGCTGATATTGAGTAGTCCATACAACACATACACATGTACGTGCCAGCCGACCTCATATATCAAACGTACCCATACTTTGGCTAGCAAGTTTATGGCCCAAACCGCTGTTCAACATGGCCAACATATATGTGAGCTTACAAGCAGACTGAACGAATGTGCCAGCCCTAAAGTTGTTTTTGGTTTTGGCCTGGTCCAAATTGTAATCATAACTCGAGCGACGCGTTAAACATAACAAAAAATAGCTTTGAGCACGTAGCCAAACACAGCCGACAAACACAGTAAAGACAAATGAGTGGGTGTGTGAGTGAGAGAGAGATAGTATGTGTATATATATAAATGTGTGTGTGTGTGTGTGTGGGTGTGTGTGTTTGGTGGAGTGCTATTGTTGGTTTTCGGCTGCCTGCGCTGTCAAAGTTTTACGCCTGAAAAGCATTTAACTCACGACGCTCGTCTACTTTTGCAATATTGTTGTTGTTGCCTTGTTTTTGTTACATGCGTGCGAAAAATTGGGTGTGAAAAGCACTTTGGCCATTTCGCCTCGAGAGTGGCAGCATTAAAGCGACGTTTACTGTTATTCGAGTACTCGACACGTGCCCGCTCTTCCAAATGTGCCCACTACCTTACCTATCCCAACCAGATCCCCACAATTAAGCCTTTAGGCAGCTCTGTAGCCCGGCCTCCCGTCTGGGCACATTAAAGGCTTTCTTTCATTAAATTTAAACCCTAAATATGTACAGCCTCATCCAAAAGCTGCTGAAAACACAAGTGGACCCAGCGTCCGGTCTGTGGCCAGGATTATTTTTTGCTCTTTTGTATGTTGCCTGGCAACAAATCCTCTTTGATAGGTTTCACCTTTTATGTTGTCGCCTAGTTATTGATGTTCCGGATTGCGAGACTGTGATTTATATATGAGGATTATACCATGAGTAACTGGAGCTATTCTGCCGCTCGGTGCGTGTTTAATGAATTGTATGTTGATCCATTTTAATTAAATTTCTTTTGTTTTTTGTTCTCTGTTCAAATATAAGACTACAAAAGGTATACAAGTTCTTGAATTTTGTTGCTGATTTATTCCTCAAACTAAATTGTGTGTTCTAACTTGTTGAATTTTTGTCTTACATTTCTAAGAAATAACCCTCAAATTTCCATTGAAATTTGTAAGCAAAGTTGTCTTTCATTGGATTTAAGTACATTTTACAAAACGTAAAATTGACTTAACGGTTGGACTCCCATTAATTCCCAGAAACTGAATTTTGTCAAGTATATTTTTGCTATAATTAAGAAATTGTCCTTTCAACTTAAATTACTGCGAAGTAAATCTTGTGATTTTTGTACAAATTTGTTAACATCTTGACTTTTATAAGACTAATTGATCAGACTTTCTTTGATTGTTGACACTTGTCTGATTTCTTAGAATTTATTAAGGTTCTTGAAAGAGCTTTTTTTATCCTTTTAAGTTTTTCAGTTGAAATTTCTGTTGTAAACAACATTGACAGCTGAATTAATAATTAAGACATTTAATGAAATATCCTGGTATTTCCTGTAAATTGTTGTAGTATATTTTCTCAGTATTATTTATCATTTTTCATTTTGTTTTTAAGTTGGGTTTCTCAGAAGTAACTTTTGTCTTATGTGCAAATTCAATTGAAATCCGAGACGTGTTAATTTTTTGCTTGCGTTGTTTTTTCGCTAGAAAATGGCGGCTTTGTAAACTCATTTTGTGCTGTCTACTTTTCAGCGCCTATAAATTTGACACCTCTCTGCACCGCATTTGTCCAAGTATGTGTGGCGTCTGACGGGTGTGCGTGTGTGTGCTTGTTTTGAATGCGAAGCTCGTAAACTTTTTGCCATGTTGCTTTACGGATCCTTTGATTATGTTGGTAACCACAACTCGAGTTGCGAGCCAGCAACTTTGGCATAACTTTTTCTGTGCACTCCATTTCACCCTCTCTTTCACACGAATGCCTCCCTCTCTCTTATCCTTTTACTGTCTCTTGCTATTTGTTTCTACCAGTTGTTCATTTTTATTTTCATGACATTATTGTGTGCTTTGAGCGCTTTCGGTTTTTATGCGGGTTCGTCCAAACAGTTTTTCATCAGCGTTGTAGGTTTTTTTTTTAGGTTTTTTGGGCTTGTCGACCGAAATTAAATGTTATTGTTGCGGCCTCGTTTCTTTACGATACGCGCCAATTTTAATGCCCATAAATCAGTTAGTTGAAGTCGGCGAGTGCACGAGTCCAATAAAGATGTAAGCACCTATCAACCTTTTCCCAAAATAACAACAAACTTTGTAAAGTATATTTTTCCTATTTTTTTGCCCTAAATTTTTTCTAGTTGATTTTCTTGGGTTCTGTACATAACTTTGCGCTGATTTCATCTATCAAATTAAGAAAGTAAAAGCTAAAAATTTGCTTGTTCGCCGCTCGTAAATTTTTTGCCGTCGCCCCCAAATAATAAATATATATATAAAGAATATTCAAGCATACAATTTCGTCTCGAACATATTATAAGAATATACCGAGTGGACGCCGCCAAAAACAATGCGGAGAAAAATTGTCATAAAGTATAAGATGTAGCCTGGTCAGGTTAGGGGAAAAGTGGAAGAAGAGGGATTTGGGTGCGACGTCAAAGTGTCAACTGCTATTAAAATTTAATTTTAAGGACCGTCTTTTGCGCAGTTCACATAAATTTGACGCTTTGTTGTCAAACCAACTCAATTAACTAATTTGAAAATTTTGCATTGTTAAACACTTTGCATTCGACAGGTTTCTAAAGCGGTCTAATTGAGCGCGATCAGAGCGTGAAAAAAGGGTTTGGCAAAAGGATGTTTTCACGCTTGTTGATTTAAGTAATTAGTGAACAATTGAGCAATTTTAAAATTTCAAACAGCTTTGTTTGTGGCTGATGAAAGAGGATGTTACGTAATTTAAGAGTTGAGAGTCACGACCTTCCAATGAGAGCTCAGATTTGGGGTAAATAAGGAAATTTATGAAAAGACAGGTGCCTTTGATTTGTTATTAACTGATTTTGAATAAGTGTGCTCATGCTCATTGAAAACGTTTAAAGCTCGTGCGGCCAATAATAAATAATTATTATGCTCGTAAAAATGTTAATTATAACAACAACATGGGTTTTATGATACATTAAAAATCAACATTTTCGACTTGAATAATTCATGAGAAGCAGAATATATATTAAACAGATGCGAATCAATAATTTACATTAATTTTTTAAGTATTGAATGGATTTTATGCATCTGATATCAATAATAAATTAATAATGCAGGTACATATAATTTAAAAAGATTTCTTCGATTTTACGAATAGGTATTTCATTTGCATAAGTAGTTCTAATATAAATACATTTTTCGTTTGCCCCAAGCTGATTTTCTCCATCAGATTTAATCAAATCTCCCGCCATATAAGTTATTTAACATTTCTGCAGCTTATTTTAAAGGTTTTCATTCCCTTAGGCAGCTGTCAGGCGACTTCAGTGCCGCATTTTTCTGCTGGTTGCGACTCCGAAAGCTGTCAGCTTATTTATAACTACAGCATCGTCGCACCTCTAACTGAATGAACTTTGCCCTTTCGCTTGTTTATTTTCAATACACATATGTGTATGTGTATTTTTATTCTTGGCGTAGGCGCATTTAGCAGGGCATTCGGCGGCGGTGTCGACGACACAATGGCCCACAATCTTTTGGTGCGTTTGGCATTTCAGAGTTTAAACGTAAAGTGAAAACAAAAACAAACCCACATCAGCAGCAAGTTAAATGCAGCAGCATCCATCAGGCTGACAAAATACTTTGGCGGCAATTAAAAGTTTTTTATGCAGCAATTTAGAGTCTAAAGAAAACAGGGGGCAGCCAATTAAATGGCGATTAAAAATAAATTAAGTTTACTTTACGAACAAATTGTGTGCGAAAACCAAATGGCAAAATAACAAAAAAACGAAAAAAAAACAACAACAAAGGTAAATGTAATGGACAAAAGTCAGAGTATAAATAAATAATTTGAGCTTAGCGTCTGAGAACACTATAAACGAGATTGTGTGCAAAGGTGAAGGTCGAAAGTAAAACTTACCCAACCGTAGAATCCACTCACACATGCACATGCACACACCCACACCCACACACACACACGCATATACACACCCATGGGGGAGCCTATAAATAGCTTTTAAAATATTTTTGTCGTTGCCACTGCCGCATTTTTGATGCGATTAGCCAGAGATTTGCTGCCGTCTTAGCAACTGTGAATTCAAATGCAAAAACAAATCCCAAATGAATGCTCGCAGCAGCTAACGGGGGCCCAACGGGGAAGTGCCTTTGGGTGACGAGAAGTGAAAAATTGCTGACCATTGTATATTGTGTGGGCGAATCGATTAATTTGCGAGAGTGTTCTCTCTTTTCTCTCTCTCTCTTTGTTTCTCTTTGAAATACGAATAGTATTCATTGCCGTTGGGTCAAGTCAATTAGTTTGAATGCCTTGTAGCGCATTACAAACACTTGTCTTTCATGAATGAATAGCTGCACAATTTGCTTAGAATATAAATATTAATTGAACATGTTCAACGTGCCTGCATTTAAAAATAGACTGCACTAATGCAAGAATTGAGATTTTTGTTTGATGAATAGATCAACATTCTTGGGGGTGATTTATTGCATCGCCTGATCAGTAATTCTCTATGGTGTTATAGCTCAGGAGAAATACAAAACAATTGTTCAAATAATATATAAACAGTTTGTGTAACTGCAGTAAACAATATGATACATTTATATAATTATAAAATTTATATATGTATAATAAATATATAATGATAATTATTTTAACCCAAAAGTGTGGGTCTATCATAAATATTTAAGACATTTGCTGTACATATTTGACTTTGGCATTTCCTAAACTCTATTTTATCATATTCCCACAACAGTTTTTTATATCGTTCCATTACATTTGCTAAATTCAATTTAACTGTGACCCAAACACATTCGAAATGCACAACTCACAACTCCAGAGAAAACAATATGTCACATGCTTCGCTTAAAAGCAACTGACAATTTTACCAGCTGTTGGCAGTTTTTGTGTGCCCATACAGAAAACTCCACAAATGTGGAAATCAATAAAAAAACAAGGAAGGGAAATATTCCAACATTTCATAGTCGAAGAAAATGTTTGTCGAACAGATGGAAGCACACTTCAAATACAAAACGCTTTTATAGTCAGAACTTTTCAACTGGGAAATGGGACTGGGAAATGCGAGAGACACTTGTAATCGTATATTCATCCATAAATTATTGAAAAGTGCCTCAAGAACAAAACAAATGTCAAATTGTATAACGGAGAAAGAAGAACTGACAAAAACATATGCAAATTGTGGAGTCTGTTAAAAGATAACCCAAAGCGCGACGCAGACAACAAATTGATTGAGTTAACAAGTCAAAAATTATATTAATATATTGAATCGTTTATATATGTATGGAATTTAAGGCACATGAGTCATGCCTCATCGTTGCAGGTGGGCGTGGCACTGTTGCCTAACCATGTGCCATTAATTAAATTTAATGAATTGTGTCGGCGTGTTGATTTGTGTTGGCTGCAACAAAATTTTTGCTTTTCGTTATTTTGGCACAAGTGCAAAGCGCAACGCGGCGTATACGTGTTACAAATTAAGGCCAAACAGTTGCCAATTGGTCCGTTCTGGGGAGGCACGTTATACCACTAGATCTTCGTCTACTTCCAATGCACATGTTGCATTCATTAAAGCAGAGCCCAGCTCAAAACAACATTGTTGCTGCACCATGCGGCGTATGAGTAACGTAATAAATGTCACTGCCGCATGACGGCTACAACATCTACTCCAGCTTCAGCCTTGGCTTCAGCTCCTGCGCATTTTGAGTGACGTCAGCAGCTGTCATTTAATGTCCAGAACACCCGCAACACATTTTAGCCCGCTTGTATTCCCTCGAGATGAAGGCCCTTATGTGATGTTGCTCTTTTTTTTTTTTTTTTTTTTGTTTTTGGTATGTTTTCTTTTTTCACACATGCCAAATGAAAATTAGGCTATGAAAAGTCCTGTTATGTACACGAGTATACGAATATTTGCGCTGCGGTTCGCCCTTGCCCAAATGCCTCAAATGCACAGCCTCACATTGTTTATTTATCAAATATCCACACTCTGTGTCAGAGCCAAAAATCCGGAGCTGCCAGCAAGAGTACAGAAACAGAACAAAAGCAACAACAGTGAAACAACAAAAAAACGCAAACAGAGTGGCTAATAAGGCTAAAGAATACCCTGCATATTGAAATATGTAAATTCGATTGATTTAATTATTCTCAAGGAATGAAACATACTAAGGAATCAGAATATTTTAGTGGCTTTGTAATTTGTAGGCTGTGGGTTTGAATCCCAGTCTAGTTTTTATTTTTAGCTTTAACATTGTCTTAGTCGAAAGGTAGATTAATCAGGTGGAAAGTTAATGAGTTTGTAATGGTGTTCTATAATTGCAATACTAAATTCGAAAGTAAATTTGAAAGACTTGAATTTATATAAGTATGCATAAGTTCTAAGTCAATTCCAACTTTTTATTAATAGCCTCTCATACTCTAGCCATATTTTGTAACGACCCCAAACACAGTTTAGTGGCCCCAATGTGTAAACCCCCTTAGACAATTACATCTCCCAAGAGATGCAGTACATTAAATGTTATCCCTAATGATTGAAACTAACTTTTTCAGCAGCTGTGGAGACCTCTGAGGAGTTGAGCGCAGAGAGAGGGTATATGAAACCAAATGCCAGTCGCTTGTTAGGCCATTCTTGTTAGCCTTGTTTGCCTGTATCCTGTTTGTGTGCTCTGTTTTTGTGTGGGCTGGGCAAACATGAGCAGCCGCACAATTAATTTACTGCTTGCTTATCAAATTCTGTTGCGTACATTTATTTTTTTTCGTTCTCTTGGAATTATAAATAAATCTGTGCATTTGCCATCATGGAATTGCAGATTCCAATGACGTCACATCACACACACACAAACACAAACACACACACACACGCATTTAATATTGCCTACTTATTGGGTCGGAGCCTGAAAATGTACCTTGACTTGTCTGTAGATAATTGATTAAAGGCCAAAATGGGGCCGCCATTATGCTAAGCCAGATGTTGGCCTGGCTAATTAGACACTAAACTTTCTGGTTAATTAATATTGTCATTAGAGAGTGCGCAGATTGTGCGCACTGAGAATGCGAAATGTTTCTGTGCGATAACGCGCAGATGGCAGATTAAAACAATTGAAATAAGTTGGAATAGTTGGCTTTTTTTGGCAAGTTGAACATATAACATAAGCGTATCTTAAGTGGTTGAATGATATTGCAAAACGGATCTGGGAAGAAAATGTAGCTAAAAATTCAATTTTGGCTTACTTATAAAATAATAAGATTAAAGAGCTTCTCTTTGTGCATTTTTCATGCAAATTCTTGTAAGATTATAATTGATAATATTTTTAATACAAATTGAGTTTCATATCCAAATTTCTAATTTAACTGAAATCAACTTCAGATACGCCCAAGTTTCGTTATGAATTATAGATAAACAAATATATATAAATATACGAAAAATATTTCTTACATTCTAAAAAAAACAGAAAAAACAGAAGAGATAAATTGAATTGTGCTGAATATTGTGTTGCTCTGAATATTTATGTGCTATATCAATTAAAGATATAATTTGATTGAATTTTCATACCATTAAAGTCTGTGTGCATTAGGGGTATTCATTTTGATTACTCGCTGGAACACCCAACTCAAAGTCTGAAATTTGTTTATGTGCTTGCCATTTTTTTTCACTTCCAGCCTGTTTGTGACGTGGCCAACGCTGTGAGGCCATAAATTGCCAGGAGAAGAGTGAGAAAGCAGGCGAGAGTCAGACAGAGAGAGGGAGAGGCAACTTGCCAGTTAATAGAAAGACATTTGTCGCCATAATTTGACAGGCACATAAATTCATTAAAATATGCTGTGCACTTGCTGCTATGTCTGCTCTTTTCTTTCATTCTAGCTCTCTCTCTCTCCATTTGTTGGCACTTTTAAGCAACTGCTTTTAGCCATGTCGAGACTCATCATGAACTTGATGCATGAAAATGTTTTTTTGGCTTTCAGAATTATTTCATTACTTCATCACTCGCATTGTCATAGATATACCACACACACACACACAAATATATATATATATTTGGTATATACATTTTTTTGTTTAATGTTTTTATTATTTTTGTGAAAATATTTTTGCAAACACGTCAAGGCACCGCACCGCGTATACCCATTTCTTTTATTTAGTCATTTCGCTGGGCACTTCTTTTCGCACCAGCCTTTCAATTGGCCGCCGGCCAACGGAATTTGTATCTGTTTTAAATAGTTTTGTTTGTGTTGTCCGCTCCTCCGCACCTCTTCCCGCCTCTTTTCTCTTCCCAGCACACCTCTGGTAATTTGTGTTGCTTATTTAAACGCGCTTTGATATTTATTTACGTGTGATTAGCAAAAATTGGTTTCATGATTTTGGCATAGCTGCATTCTGATGTGATTTTTAAATATCTTATTCCGCATTTTATATACCGCATAATTCACTTCTGCTTCTTGTTCATTTGAAATTTTTTGCAATTTGTTTGGGTTTTATGCTCTTCAACTTGGGCATTAATTACCATTGAGAACTTTCCGCATGGGCGAAAGATATTTTCATCTGTTTAGGCCATAAATATTGCGTGTGTGTGGCAAGTGCGCAGATTTTTTTTTGCGCTCTTAACCCGCCCAAAACGGTCCGCCCCCTTGCCCGGGCTGCCGTCAGTCTGTCAATTGTTGAATTCTTTTTAATGACTGACTGAAGTATTTAAGCACTTGTTAGGAATTTCCTCTTAATTGCTTTTTCGGCATGTGGTAATTGATATCCTGTTGCCGCGACGCTTTTCCCAATTTTCCATTGCGCTCTTTGAAGCTCATCCAGGCGTAGATATATTTTTGTACGTTTATTTTTACTTTCGGTAACAATAGTGTGGGTTATCTAGTAATTTCCGGTTTTACAGACGTTATATATTAAGTATTTTTAATTAGTTATGTTTTTGACATATTTGATATTGTACAAGATATAATTATATTATTGCTATAACAGTGTTATTTGATTTAATTTTATTTTAGTATAAAATGACAATTTGTATAGCTTTGTCTAAGCTTATTTTATTTAATTTTGCATTGGTAGGAATAAGCTCAAACTGAGCAATTATGAGTTTTACTCTGCTCTTGAAATATAATCCATATCGGTTAGAAATTTTGTTTTAAAAAACTAAACTAAAACTATTTAATTGACATCATTCATAAATTTTATTCCATTCTGTTTTGCCTTTTAGCCTTATCCCAACTAAGCATATTTATTCTTATTTTAATTATAAACCCTAATCTCAGATTTTCTCTTTGAATTTTAACCGGGTTTCAATTTAAATGCTGCTCAAATAGAGATACGAATTTTGCGAGTCTACAAATAATGAAAGAGCAGCAGCAGTTTCCCGCATTCTCAAATTAACTGGCACATAATTGTTTGCCATTTCTCATTATTAACGAGGACGCCCCACTTTGCACACACGCACACACAGACAGACAGACACACCAAGTACAACCAACAACATTTTATATTCACTCAGTTGTGTGCTGGGCTCTTGTGTTAAACAAGTCTCGCCAGAACTGTCCAAATGTGGCCAGGCTCGGAAGAGAACCGCACGCTTAACCCTTTAACAACAATTAAAAATATTATACTTGACCACGGGTAGAGGAGGTCAGTCCGGACAAAAGAGCGTACAAAAAAAAAAAAAAAAACAAAAGACTTACTGTATGTGTGTGTGAGTACTTTGTGGCCACTCAAGTGGCTGCCCTGGCAGGCAATTTACAGTAGCCAGAGTAGTGCCAGCTGCTGCTGGTGCGGTCAGGAGAAAACGTGAAAACCGAGCAAACCGAGCCAACCGCCGGCCAGCATGACAATTAATGTAAAAGCCCATCAAGTGTTTGCTCAGTAGTGCCCCACCCACCCACATTTCCCATTCTGCCCCCCTTCTGTCTGGTTAGTTTGGCACATGCTTGTAAATTAGTTGGTTGCAGCTTGCTACAGCTTTTGCTGTGTGTTGTACTTTACTCATTTCTCTCTTTTTCTATTTCATGCACCATTTGCAGAACCAAGAAAAGACAAGACTGATGCACAACAACACGGTGGCAATGGCACATTATCGACACCGAACATTGAGCAGCCCACATGCCAGGGCTCCATGCTGCCGCCACCTGGCGGTGGTGGTATGCACCAGCACCAGCAGCAACAACAGCAGCAACAACAACAACAACAGCAACAACAACAACACAACCAGAACGATTCCAATAATAAAGTGGAGCGACCGAATACACTCGGCGGCAGCAACATGTTGTCGCGGCGAGGAGTCAACATTTGCTACCACAACGAGCACTGTAAGTGGATCAAACTGAAGCCAATTGTGTAGTACAGATTTAATGCTAGACTATTACGAATTAACCCAAGCCAAGCAAAAGGAAACCCTGTAAGCAGCACAACAATAAGGCGATAGAATTTGAAATAGGTTTCAATTAGTGACGTTGATCCGAAATGAACATCGAGTTTTTTTATCGAACATCGTGTTGATAATTTTCAATGATATTTTTAATACCTAATAGTGATAGCATTTTAATTAATTTTTGGGAATTTAGAAGTCTTTCTGTTTTCGATTGAGATGAAATCATTTAACTAACCGATTAATTTTTGGTAGTCAAAATAAATTATATTTAATAATCGGCATGTGTTAAACAAAATTTACTGATAGCGTTCTCGTATCAAAAAAAGCTTAAAATAGTTTCTTTCGATAATTATCGATAGGTTACCAGCTATCTAATTTCAATCTATCGCCTGTTGTTGCCAATCGCAAATGCTATCATATGCAGGTTTTTCTTAATTTGGTTCCAATCCCACACTTCTCTCAGAACACACCACGAACACACTCACACTCACACACACGCACACCAACATTGAATTCATTGGCTAGCAAAAACAAAACTCACTCACACACACGCACACACACACTCAATTGTATTGCGTCTCTCTTTCTCTCTCTTTATTTGTGTCTCTCCTATTTGGTCCCGATTCTTGATTGTAATCGATTTTTTGTAGATGGCGGCGACGATGGCAAAATGGTGGGTGGACCGCCGGGCAGCACACCACCGCCGTATGCCGGTGGCAAGTTGCCGCCGGGCGTGATGCTCAGCGAGCTGCCAGAGCCGCCGATACCCGTATCGGAAATTGGACCCATCCCACCGCCGCCGATGTTCTCCACGCCGAGCCCGACGCTCATCGCTGGACGACCGCACGGGCCAGGCGCCATGAACGATCAGGATTACCAGCAGGACTACGACTATGATGGTAAATCACCCAACAAAAAAAAAAAAGCCAACTAACTATAAACTAAACTAAACACCCAGCTAGCCTCAGCTCATTAACAATGCGCACTTCATAATTATGCTAGTGCCCCTGTCCCGCTCCAAAAAAAAAAATCAAAGAAAAGTCGTCAACACGATTATTTAAATGTTAACTGTTCGCCATGTCTTTGCCTTCACAGATCACGATCCCGACCAGGATGAGCTGGACTCGGATGATGAGTACGCTCCGTATGGCGGCGTCGCTGGCAACCATGTGCGCGTCATGGATACGCAGCGTGTCGAGGAGATTCCAGCCAAAGAGCCAAAACCAAATGCAGTTCCTCTAAAATCGGCGCTGAAGAAGAAGGGCGGCATTTCTGGCATTAATGCCAACTCAGCCTCGACGCCAGCCACGCCCACACAGGAACATCACAGCGCCGCCACAGCGGCGGCCATTTCCAATAGCAATGGCGGCATCGGCTCAATGGCGGCCGCAGCCGCTGCAGCGGCTCAGCAACAGCAGTCGGCCAATCAGCGTCCGCTGGTGGTGCGCCAGGATGCGGCGGGCAACAACTATTCGCTCAAGTAAGTAGCTAACCCCATCTAAAAAGTTCTTTAATCTAGAGTTTCTTTTGCGTTCGTTTTGTTTTTGTTTGTAGTTTGAATTTGTTTTACTTAACTCTCTATTCTCTCTCTCTTTCTCTCCTCTCTGTCTCTATTTACTAATCACATTATGCGCCACTTGTTTTGTTGCGCTGCCACAAAAATTAAAAAATAAATATTAATTAAACCCTTGACCCCTACCTCACCTGCCCCACTTGATAAATTCTTTTGAATAATACCTTTAAACAACAATTATTGTTCTTAATATGTATCCATTTTCTTTCTACTTTCACTTCTATTTGTACATTTGTTCTTGTTTGTTTTTCTTTGTGTGTGCGTGAACAACACGTTCTTCTGCTACCTCCCCCCGCCAACCCCTCAACTACAACAACTCTCTCAACAAACTTCAACAACAACAACAACAACCTACAATATCTCAATCTCTGCTATATATATATACAAACTCTATATACAATCAACCAAAAATTACAACCCGAAACCGAAATCAGGCCTATACTACGACCACGGATTAGAATATGGTAAACATCTTTTTAGCTAATTTATTTGTTATGTGGAACGTATGCCAAACGCTTTTAGAGTATTTACCTCCTCTATATCTATCTGTCTTTCTCACTCTATTATATGCTCTCCCTCCATATCTCTCTATTGTGACAACCCGCTAAAATTTTATTTCTGTCAATCCCCACCAAAATAAATCAACTTCAAGTTTAATGCAAGACAAAGACACTTTTCAAAAATTACAAAATTACAAGAAAACTTTCAAACTTGTTCTGATTTCCTATTTATTTTTACAAGTAATTTCAAGAGGAAATTGTATTGTCTTGCATAGTCCTTGAAATGTTTTTTGCACATTCCAACCCAACACCGCCCTCATATTGCTCCCCATGCACCTTAACAATCATATTTCGGTTATGCTTTTTGATTAAATGTTAAACACTGCCCCTTAATAAAAACGAAACTTGACAACACTCAAACAAGAAGAAGCAGAATCAGTCGCACACTCAACAACAAACATGGGCACACTCTTTTTGTTGATTTCTTTTAGTATTAAGTTACTAACTTTGGTTTGTTTTGACATTAAGTTTAATTTGCTCATGTGCCTCCTTTCCGCTATGCTCCCTTACCCTAAATGTCGTATATATATAAATGTATATATATTTGTGTGGGTGTGTGTGTGTATGTGTATTTTTTTTTATGGTAAACGTTTTCTTTAACTTTGTTGTATTTGCTATAAAGCTGAACTCGCTGTTGCATGTTTCCACTGCGAAACAAGTTTTGATTTTATACTACACGGACTTTTAACTTCCTTCTGAAGCACATGATATTACAAAGCATGACTTAATTTAATATTTTTCGTTGTTGCATGTCAAAGCCAAAAACACAGAAACAATAAAACATTCTTGGGAATTGAATTTCATTGTTGCTTGTGATAGAAATCGAATAAAATATGAACACAAAAAACAGAGAAGAAAAAAAAATTTGACAGATGACAAGTGCCACAAGTTGATTTTAGTAGCCAGCGATGCGGCATAATCGAAACTCGATTGGCGGCAGCCGCACATGCGAGTCATTTTAGCCGCGCCCCACTGCCTCTAAAAAGAACCTTGAAATAAACGTATGCAAAATAGCTGCAACAAAGCGTGAAAGCGAAGCAACTGAACGTAAATGCGAAAATTCTAAACATATTTATCATAAATTGTGCAAGAACCCGAACAAGGGATACTCAAGTTTACCATGGCGACAAACAACGTAGAGCATTGCGACTAAGATCGCTGACTTTATGGCCAACAGCAAACAGTTAGTGGAGAGGGTCTATTATAATGCATAAAGTATGTTACAGATTTTGTGATAGGATAAGAAAATTAGAAAAGAAATATATATAAACAAAAAACGTTAGTTGAAAAGCCTAAAAATAATATAACTTAGCTAGGCACTTTTCGCTGAAAAGCTCGCTTAGCCTTAACTTGAGCACCTTTTGATGCCATAAAATGAAATAATATGATTATATTAAATGTCAAAATATGAATCGCACCTAAGAGAAAATAGGCAAAAAAAGCTTATCCCTTCTGGCAACTTTCTAATTGCTCTACCTGTGTTCCAAATAGACTCAAATGCAGGGACACTAAACCCATTGAAAGTTCAGAATGAAGATGACTTGCGGAAGGGTATTGAAAGGGCGGCACTTGGCGTGCGAGGTTCTCTTCAACTCGTTTTGCATGGTAATGTGCTAGCCATAGACACGTTGCGACTACACACACTTACTCACACACACACACACACACACTTACACACACATAAGAATACACAATATGTGCGCTTAATGCGAAAGTGTTGCGGATACGCCTGGCAGGAAATAGCATTCAGGGCGGGCTTTTCGGCCAGGCGACAGCTTTAAGTACAAAGCCAAGCACACACACTTACAGTCAGACACACACACACACTCACATACACACACATGACTGTAGTAAATGTATGCGAATGAGTTGCCAGATGTGCGCACACGTGTCGTTAAAAAGAAAAGCACAAAAAACAACAACAAATTGCCGCAACAAGAGCAGCAAAAAGTGAAATTAAACAAAATACAATTGTATTCGGAACGTCGAATATAAAATGCTCTTGCAGATAAATATCATATTTGTTAAAGAAAATATATATTAGGTAATTGTACATTTAATTTCTAAAAGCAAAAATCTAAAATCTGTATTTCAGGCTGATTTTCCTGATAATTTGTCGAATTTTGATCAAATTTCCTTGACTAAAATTGAATTTATTTTAATTTTTTATGTTAGATGTTGGTTTTTTGTATAAAATAAAGTTTTGAAACCGACTAGTTTCAAGATAATGAATATTAAAACTTTATATATGTATGCTTAACAAATTTCATGATACGCTTAAAATACTCTCTGCAAGGGTAACATAAAATCCGAGAACGGACAAAAGCATTTTGGTACCAACAAAAACTTTAAGACATGTGCCAGAGAGTTATGCAGGAGGATGAATAAATTATACATGTATGCGATTTGTGTGTGTGTGCGTGTGTATAAATCTGTCAGATTACTTTTGCGAGATTGCAGGGAGATGAAAGTGTTTTAGGCATTGCTGCATGCACAAATTCTTTGGTGTGTAGTTTATTACGTATGTGTGTGAGTGTGTGTCTGACCTGGCTTATGATTATGCTAAATATCATGGCAATGATTAGATATTAGATATACGAATGCGAACACGCAAAATGGTAATTACTTTGGGCCCAGTTGACTAATGCGCAATCTGTTGAATCGAAATTCCCAACAGCAGGCAGCAAATGTTCAACATCCAATTGCCGTGCACCGTGGAGAACAAGGAGAACACGAGGCCGTTTGTGATACGCGAGAGCAGCAGCGATAGCGATGAGAGCGATGGTCACATTGTCTATCGGGACGACGATAACGATAACACACGGCTGGCGAAGCTGGCGCGCAAGGAGTCGCTGTCGTTGAAGCTACAATTGCGACCGGACAAACAGGATCTGATCAATCGCAACATATTGCATCAGGTCAACGACAATGAGATCAAGGAGTCCAAGGAGGCAATTGGGGCGCGCCTCATCAGACGGCTGTCAATGCGACCCACCGCCGAGGAGCTGGTGGAGCGCAACATACTAAAAAGTGAGTAAACTTCCAGCATCGATATCTATTTGGAGCAACAAATACTCATTTGAATATTATTCTCCTCTTTCTGCTAACAGCTCAATCACCCGCCGAGGAGAAGAAGCAAAAGGAGGAGAAGAAATCGTATCTGCTGCGCAAGCTCAGCTTTCGGCCCACCGTCGAGGAGCTCAAGGAGAAGAAGATCATACGGTTCAGCGATTACATTGAGGTGACGCAGGCTCACGACTACGATCGACGGGCGGACAAGCCATGGACAAGACTGACGCCAAAGGATAAGGCTGCCATACGCAAGGAGCTTAACGAGTTCAAGTCCTCCGAAATGGCAGTCCACGAGGGCAGTCGCCATCTGACGAGGTAATTAAACCCAAAACCAAACCTAAAACCCAACCGAAAAATGTGTCCTTGGCCAGGACCCAAACCGAAATCAAGCACAAAATTGCCAAATGCTCAATGAAGTGTCACGTGCAGTTTGCACTGCCACTGACCAATTCCATTTCGACCAGCTGCCCCATGAAACAGCCCCCCACTCCCAACCCTCACAGACCACTTGGCCGATGCATTGTTCGTGAGAGATATGTTGCCACAAAGGACTTTGCGTTTGGTAACTGCATTTTGTAGTCGTCGCTTTTTCGTTTTTTTTCTTTCTATATTTTTTTTCGACATTTCTACTTCCATTTCCAATTGCAGTTTTTACTGCTGCCAAGGGTGGGAGGGGGAGGTTTGGTGGCAGTCAACTTTAGTAATGGCTTTTAGATTCTGTGGCTGCATTCAAGTTCCTCCTTAAAGCCCCACGCGACATGCGGCCAAAAGCTGCGCTTTAACTAACTAAACGCCAAATGCTGTGTGGGCTTTGGGGTCTCACAAATTAGACAGCAGCTTTAACTAGTCTCAAATAAGTGCAATGCAAAAGCGTTTCCGGAATGCTTTAAAACTCTGCCATTTTGTTGGCAAAAACATAAGACCAAACCCTTATTTTAAACTTACACCAATGTGAGTCTGAAGCCCAAATAAAATATAAATATTATTTTATTTTAAAACGTTGCCAGGCAGTTTTTTTAGGCAGTTTCGCTATTTAATAGTTTTAAACATTAGTCAAAATGCTGAAAATTCTTACTATGCCTAAAACATATATAAAATTCATTGGCAAAGTTTTCTGAAAACGTTGCCAGGCTGCTCAAATGACAGTCAGTGTTTCCTTGGGTTTCAAAACAAAATCCCAATTAAAGAATAATAACACAGAACAAAACAAAACTTACCTGAAGCGATGCCATGTAATTTAAGTTTTTGCCAAATAGTTTAGACTTGCATTATCAAGACCTGTATAAATGCGAAAAAATAAATTAAATCTTGAATTTAAATAAAGCTAATAAGAAATTAATCCCAAATTCCATTCTCTTGTGTTTTAAACATGAGACAAAAGGCATAAAATATTTGAAATAAATTCACCGTGCTACCCCTTAGGCAAAAATTTCACAAGAACCTTGCCAGACAGTTTAAATGCCAGAAATATTATGTTCTTCACAAACAAGCGGCGTATCAAATCAAAAATGAAATTTAATCTCGCACTCAGCACGGCCAATCAAACGTGGAATCTCAGTCAGACAACAATGTTGTTTTGCAGTATTTTACAATTTGCGCTTTAACTTTTCGAAACTAATCACAACTTTTGCAATTCTTCTTCTTCATTGCAGATTCCATAGGCCATGACGATTGCAATGGCAGCAACTTTCCAACAACAAACTACAACAACAGCCCAAACAATTGTATTTTGTGCAGCATCAAATTGTCAACAAATATTTAAAAGTAAAACATTAAACAAAAAAAAAAAAAACCCCAACAAAAAACACAAAAAAAAAAAAACAAAAAAAAAATACAAAAAGTATAATAATAATAAAAATGAGATAAAACACAATAAGCAAGTAATGCAAAAAAACAATTTTCAAATGGCAAAAAATAGTAAAAGAATAAATGCACATTGAAGAGTTAATTTTTTAAGGATTTCTGTTAATTGCGAATTCCGCTCGGTTTTCTAATTTTAAGTTATGTTCTATACGTAGTATTTTGTGTTTTTTCTTTGATTATTTTTGTTGATTGTATGTAAATAAGTTTTTTTTGGCAACCCCAATAGAATTCGGAAAATGCAAATCAAAATATCAATTCGTCTTATGTAGATGTGTTAAGTCGATTTGTTAATTCTTCAGTCATGGCAATTATGTATTATATTATATAACAGAGAAAGGTAAACTAAATTACAATATTTGATAAATGTTTAAACTAAATTACATTTACATTAACACGTAAACTTAAAAAATAAAAAACAAAACAAGTCAAGTAAAACAAAAGCAATTGCAGAGAGAGAAATTCTTAAGGTTTAAGCATACACTTACTTTTACTGCTGCTTTCCATAAATTTTTAGATTTTGAGTTTAAGCCACCTACAAATAAAGAAACCGCAAATATTATTATTATAAATTATACAAAATGCGAACAGTTCTAAAGCATACATTTATGTTATATTTTAAAATTTATGATTATTGTAAAAAGCTTAAACGTAAACAACACATTAAAAATAGATTTAAAAACGAAAAGAAAAACAAAACAAAAAATATGGAAAAATAAATTAAAATTTTTTGAAAGACATTTGAGCAAACAAATTTGCACTTTTTATTATTTATTTCAGTTTTTGAATTTATGTTTTATTCCACTTTTGATTTGTATATATAACATGTACATACATATCGCCAAATTGCATAAAACTCGAAACTTATCGCGAAAGATAGGTAAAGTCATAAATGAATAAAAAAACAAGTTTCAATGAACACAAAAAACAAAGGCAAACTGCTCAAAGATTAGAAGAAAAGTAAAAAATTGTAAAACAAAATGAGATCGATCAATTTCTAATAATGGCAACAAAATATCAGGAATTACAAAACTGAAGCAAGTTGGACCCAGCATGAAGTTTTTTCTAGTAAAAACAGCGTAACAATTTAACACGTAAGTCACGTAAGATTTTAGAGGCAGATGGAACCAAAGAAAATAAACAAAAACAAACAAAAGTAAGAAACATCAACTCAATGTTGAATATATATATATATATATATATACATATATCTATTTTGTAAAGCAAATTGCAAATAATTACGAATGATTAAAATGAGAAACTGAAACTTTTACTCCAGCATTCAAATAGTTATGAATAATCCAAAAATGAAAATAAAATTCCTAATTGTAAAAATTTGCAAAAAACAAAAATGAAAAGTAAATAAAATGCAAATTCAAATGCTCGCGCGTGCTCGTGAATATTTAATCTTAAAAGTAAAAAAGTAAATAAAACTAAAAACAAGTTTCAAGACATTTATTAAGAAGTAAAAACATGCAATTTAATGATTAAAGTAAAGTAAAGTAAAAATAAAAGGAAAAGTAAACTTAGTTTAAAGATAAATTGGCGCTTCCTTTGCAAGTTTCATATTTCTAAAGCAAAACACACACAATTTAAACTAAAAACAAAATAGACTAAAGTAAAGTAAAAAAAACTTGTTTCATGGCAGTCAAAGAGTTGTCTCAGTTAAACAAGCTTTTGCTTAATTTCGCTGAAATGGCCATAAGTTAAGATCTATTTGATCAAATGGGTCAGCTGCCAGTTTCTCTTAAACCGAATCTAAAATTGCATTGGTAACACTGTCTCTCACACTCTCTGTCTGTTGCTTCAACGCGTTGCATTGTCAGAGTTAAGCAATATAAATTGCAAATATATATATATACATACATATATATATGTATTATATAAATAAATATACATATACATCTAATATCTATACAAACTATATAGTATATATGTATACAACTATTTATATGAGAAGAAGCAGCTGAAGCAGTCGAAGCTATATACATACAACTATCAATATGGGATAGCATAATTTACACTTTTTCTATGAATCGATTTATAGTGTACAATAAATACATAAAACAACACTCACAACAGTTGCAAAAACAACAACAACAACAAGGAGCCCTGCGTTGATTGAGAGCCTACCTATCCGAAACTAGTGACGAGTTTAGTTTTAACGCAACTTTGTGTACAGCATTTCACACTGTCCTTTCAAATTCTGTTTCCAACTCTAACAAAATTTGCAGTTGCCGTTGCAAACAAAATGATAAAACAAATATGAAATGAAAACTGTAGCAATAAATAAGAACACCACAAGAAAAAATAACACACAATGCAGTCAAGGCCAGAAAATTTAAAGATTTTTTCTGAGCTGGCTGCGTAAAACTGAAAAAATTTGTAAAGCCCGAATAAAGGCAAAACCCGAAAAAAAGAAAACGTTGTGAAAATTTGCAAAATGACACGTTAAGTAAAGTAGCAAATTAAGCTTAGACACGAAGGAAGAAAGAAAGAAAACACAGAATAATGCTGTATGAACAACAACAACAAAAAAGACAAAATATTGAATAATAATCACCGAAAAATTGAGATTTAATAAAGATTTAATTACTTACAAAACAAAGAAATAGTTATTATTTGCTTTAATAGGTAATAATACCATAATATAAATAATTCGAAAAATATCTCATTTGGTTAGGTAGGCATATGCGTATGAAATATACAAATATGGTATCCTAACGACTTTTATTGACCTATAAATCACTTAAAATTACCATATCTCGGCCAATTATAGTTCGATCCCGGAAAGATACGCCTCTTTAAACTCGTATAAGTCTATAGAATCGATTGCCATTAAAATATTTCGATTTTAAAATTTTCGCGATTTTGTCAAAAATTTTGATGTTACCCCTTGTGATTTTTGTCAAAAATGGTCAAAATTTAGAATAGGAATTTTTGAATGCCAATCGATGGTCCTGATTTGTACGAGTCTAAAAAGGTATATCATTCGAAAATATGAGCTTTTTTGCCCATGATAACGCACGTTTCACGCCATATATAGCCCGATTATAGTTAGATACACCTACTTCAACTAGTATAAATTTATAAATTTTCTTATTATGTTATGTTTATTTTGAGATGGATAGATTTTGTTTTAAACATCAAAAGCAAGATTCTTTTTTGAAAATATATTTTATATAGAGACCCCGTGAAAACTATTTTTGCTTTTTGTTTTTTGATCAATTTAAAATTTTAAATGTCTATTGGTGTACTTGATAATTTAACTTGAGCTTAAACAATCTAAGGGTCTGTTTTTTGGCTTCGTTAGCTTATTCGCCTATTTCGCCATCGTACATGATATGAAATCGTTCCCTGATTGCCTCGACACTGTCACAACCATTGATCACATCGGCCACGTGCTGTGTGCCCGCCTGGAGGAGACCGTCAATGTTCAGATAATCGGCCGCGATGATCAGCTCAAAAATGGTCGAATCGTTGGCATTGGCCTCGGCGAGAATGCGCTCGAACGTGTAGCGCTGCAGCTCCAAATTCGGCTGCTGTTCGGCGGTGCGGCTCACAGTACTGTCCACAGTGCTGTCCACGGGTGGCATGGCCTGGCACCAGTTGAGCACCAGCCGAAAGATATCGGACCGAATCCGATCCAGTGGCATGACATTGGCATCATCATCATCATGGCTGCACTTCAGCTCCGGTCGCTCCTGCTGCAGCCAGCTGTGTGTCAATCCCATCTGTTGGGCCACCTCGAGGCTCACATCGAAGACGACGCCGTCGCTCGTCCGTATTTGAAGTGTTTGCGATGGCTGCGTCATCATAACGGGTTTATATATGTATATATATGGACAGGTGTGTTAAAATCTACTAAATGACAGAAGCTGTCTCAACGACTGCTGCGATGTAGTATCATTTAGTTATCATTATTGTTTTTAAAACCGCCTAAAAGTATGCAACATAATTTCTGCTGTTGCCTGAAACGAAAGTGTGGCCTAAATTTCGGTGCAGCTGCCTTTTATGTGCCCCCTTTTAACCCTGGCAACGCTGGCAAAAAAAAACATTCATTGAATTCATTCATAAATTCCGTCGCGTTCAGCTGCCACTTCACGTGCCAACGGAGCGGAGCGGAGCAAGTGCGTCTTTGTATCTCTGCAAATGTATCTGCGTACGTGCCAGACTCTCAGCCCAGTTGGCCAGTTTCTCAGGTGAGGCGACAACAACAACAGCTTGTACCACGACAACGACACCAATCACAATCATCATAAGGCCCGTCGCCATCGCAGTTGATTATTATGAACTCTTCTCGAGCTGTTTTTTTTGTTGCTTCAAGTGTTTGCTGTTTGGCTCCATCTTCAGCTTCATCTTTAACTTGAGCTTCATCTGTTTTGGCTGTGGTTGCTGTTGTCTGCTTTCCTTCGCGAAAGTTTATCATTGCGGCAAGATTCTAACATTTTTGTGTGCATTCCACTTTGGTGCGTTTTATTATTGTTTATTTTTTTTTCTCTCTCTCTCTCTCTGTTTCTTTGGGATTTGTCAAGAGTTTTGCCTTTTGCCACGCTCATAAAACGTACTCGAACTCATTAAAACGCGCACTCTGATAACCGAAATGGCCACGTTGGGACACGGGGACGCTGCGACGATGCGGTTTTGGCGACGTGTTTTGCATGTACGTTTTTAAGCTGTTGATTTATTTGATGGCCATTTGTTGTTATTGTTGTTGTTGCAGTTGCGGCACGTTGCATAGGTTCTGAACGTCTGCGAAATGGGGCAAGCAGGCACAAAAAAATGTTCAAAGCTTGCAAAATGTGGCCAGTTAATTAGGCAAGTTCATGTGGGAAAAGTTGGGCATAGCTGGCCAGTTCTTGTCTGGGCAGGCTAGAAACTAGATGTTGGTTATAGCTTCAGCGGGCGGGGTAAGGGGAATTATGTAGGTTCTTGTTAATTAGAATTTGCAGCGGGACTATAAACAGACTTGTGTTATTTTTTTTTCAGTAACAAAATTTTAGTCAAATGCGTTATATGCGTTAATCAGAAAAAAGTAAAACAAAAAAATGCAACAGCAACTTGTATATTTATCCTCTTGGTAAATTTAAAAAAATGCTTTTATTTGAAAAAACAAATTTCAATTGAAAAGCGAATTTTCGTAAAATATGAAGTTTTCGTTTTAGAGCACATCTTAAACTTTACAATAAGTACCTGGAAAATACATTCAAGGATATGGCAACATTTTGAGCCATTTGAGGAGTCAGAGCTGTTGCAGGTTGCAGGCAAGGAAGTTTACAGTGCTGCTCATTGCATTGGGTCATTTTTTTTAGGTCTGGGTTGGCAGCTAACAACAACAATTTGAATGAAAAATATAAAAAAAGGAAAAAAATTAAATTTGCATTTGGCCCGATCGCAGTTCGCGACTTGTCGTTGCCGGGGATTTCTTTATGACCCGAGCTGGCAGTGCAGCGGAGTTTTATTTCAGCTATGGCCTTTGTTTGCCAGCAAGTTTATTTGATTCTATTTTCATTTTATTTGAATTGTGGTGCGCTTTTATGGCCTGTGCATGAGCCTGTTGCCAGCCTGCTGTCCGCTGCCTGGCTGAGATTTGCTTTGTGAAAGTTAGCAGCAGAAAAAAGACGCTATCGATGAGCCCCCAAAGAAGTCGCCGAGTCGCAGCCATGGCCGTAACCGAGTGCTGGCTGTGTTGTGGCCATTGCTGTTGGCTCTGCTCAGTTGGTGATTGTAAAACAATAAAAGCAACACCTGACTGCCGTTTGCTGCAGCCTCACAATGGCGTTGATGGCGACGCGGATGCGGACGTCGTTGTTGGTGGGCAACCCAATCCCGAGGCAGCAGGAGATCTTATCAGCGCCTTGCTTTGGCCAAAAATGGCCATGACAAAAAAAAAAAATAAACATGCTTATTGTTTTGTAGTTTTGGTGACGCGCTTTAAACATTTCAATTGCGTTTGTTGCGTTCTGTGCGTTTACACTGAAAAACAACAACAACAACAACAACAACCTGTGCAAAAGCAACAAATTGCCGACTGATTGCTGTTGATGGAGAGCTGCTGAGGAGCTGGGGCAATTGGAATCGAAATCTAAATCTAAATAAATAAAAATCGTGCGCTGTTGCATTTTGGTCTTAAGTGAAAGGCAGGCGGCGAGATCAGCGTCTTGGCCAAAGTATCTCAATGCGCCGCAAATTTAATCAATTGATGAGGCAGCTTGCAACTGCCTGCTGCTTGCTGTTTGCTGTTTGCAACCTGCTGCCGCCTGCCGCCGCTTGCCACTTGTTTGTCGTTGCTTTTATTGTTGTTGTTATATTGTGTTGCTGTGATGGCAATTTGGATTTTGTGGCTAACACAAACCTGACCAGAAAGACATTTACATTCTACGTTTAAGTGTTGTTGTTGTTGTTATTGCTGCTGCTGCTGCTGTGCAAGTGTCGCAACAACCACAACAACAACTTTACACGCTAGAAACCGTGACTTTAATTTTCTTTTTCTCTTCCACCCTCCCCTGCCAGGTTTTTATATTTTTTTGATTTGTTTTTCTGCTGTCTATTTTTATGTAATTTCAATTTTTGTTTTTTTTTTCATTTGGACTTTTCATTAAATCACCTCGCAATGTCGCCAATTTAAGCGATTTTCTCATTTTTCCTGTCTTGCTTTTAATTTGTAATTACTTGCACATTTTACTTTCGTTTGTGCCATTTGATTTATGGCCCAACAAATTGTGGTCGCCAAATGAAAAACTTGGCCAAAACGTGGCAACTGGCAATTGGAATCGTGAGTCGAGCACAAATGTTGCAAGAATTAAGAAAGTTTTTAATGCATTTTATGGCATTCAAACTATTTGAAATTAAATAACATATATATGTATACATATGCAATTGCAAAAATTTTATCAATTTTATTCTCTCATTTAATTATTAATAAATATTGCTTTATGTGACACAATAAATATATTCTATCCTAAACTAGCTTTGATTTTTGTATTTTTTACCCTCAGTATAAACTAATTTATTTTGTTTAAAGCCATTTTTATCGCTTCTTATTCGACTTTACTTTACCCATCCAAATTTCTCTACATGTGCCAAATGTATCGGCAATATTCTCTGTTTCTTTCTCGCATTTCACATCCGTTTTCGCATCCTGTTTTTGGCCATGCTTCCTGTAAATGAGCTCATTAGGTTCATTGCAATGTTGCCATTCGCTGCACTTGACACTTGCCGCTGACATGTTGTTGTCGTTGCACGCAATAACAGCAACAGCAGCAACACCCACTCACTGTTGCAGTCACAAATGTGCAACAATTTCAAATAGCTTCCACTTACAGCAACTGCTGCAGCACAGCTACAGCAACAAGTTGCAGCAGCAGCAACAGCAACAGACCCATTGATTAGGTGACCCTTGTAGCGGTCCGAGGCTGTCAGCTTCACTTCTCCTTCTACCTCTTTTTCTGTCCGTTCCCTCGTCTTTTCTTTGCCTTTGGTTTTTGTGTTGCCCCCAATTGTCATTGACTGTTGCTGTTGCAGTTGCTGTTGCTGTTGTTGCAGCTAGCTCAATTGATTGAATTACATACATGTTGTTGCTGCCTCTGGGTCTCAACACCCCCACATTTACTCCGACTGGCTGACTTTTGAGCCCTGTCGCGACTCACGGGCCGCTTTGGGCCATGTTGCAAAGTCAAACAAAGTCAGCCCAGTTCGCCAGTAAGCCAAGTTAATTAGCAGAGACTGAAGTTGCTCTTGTCCTTGTGCCAGTTGTGAGTAGGCTGCAAGAAGTGCGCTGGGTAGCTGAATACGATGCCAGCTGCAATACAAGCTAGTTCAAGGATGTTCGACAGATGAGCGAATATTGATTAAAATTTGATGCAGTGGGCTTAAATGAAGATAAGGTTGTGGAATTGGAATTATCTCAGATTATGGTCGAAACGTTCGAAATCATGACGAAATCTAATGTTAACGTAATTCAATCTGTTTTAACAGTTTTTTTGATTTTATGACTAAATTTGTTACAGTAAAAAAAAAGTTTGAAATTGATATCGAAAAGATTCTAAAATATAACTCAAAATATTTAATAAAATTAAAATTTCGAACCCAAACTTCCATATTTATATTTATACAAAAAAAAAAGACTTTCAGACTGCCAAAAATTGAAATACAAAGAAAAATATTTTTATATAATAGTTAAGTGAATAAACAAAGTTAAGAAATAAATAATATAATAAATCCTTTTTTTCGACCTACGGCTGGCATTGATCAATAATATATGTACTTTAGTGCATTCCGAATTCGTGACTAAATTGTAAAACCATTTGCAAGTGTTTAATTCGAAGATCACCTAATTCAAGCACTGTAGTTTCAATTTAGCTTAGTTTTACAAAAACAAAACAAAAACAAACCCCTTTTCTGATAAAAAAAAAACATCAATAACTTTACAAGTTTGCAAGTTTACAAAGTAAGTAAGTAAGCCACAAAGTTCTCAAGCAAAACAAAGTCCTTCAACTTATAGCAAACTTATTTATATGCCAATTCTCAACCTCTAACCCCCATTCAATCCACTAAATCAACAGCTTTAGCACTTGCGTGCAATCACTCAATGTCCAATCTCGTGCGCCATCAAACTTTTTCAATCCACATACTCGAGTAGTATATAAAATGCAATTTCCTCTGCTGTTGCCTGTTGTTGCATGGCACGCACCACAGCAAAAACAAAACAAAAAACAAAATGCCGCTGCCGAACTTGTCCTTAAAATGTCAACCAAAGTGTTCATTAATTTGTGTCTCCCGCTCTGCTTTGATTGTAGTTGTAGTTGTATCTGTTGTTGTTGCAGTTGTTGCTATTGTGTTGTGTGAGTGTCTGGTTGCACTATTATTGCTGTGTTGCGGTTATGTGGCCGCTTGTGGCGTGTGTGCACAGTCATTGATCATGAATTCCGTGCGCTTGGCACTCGCTTGCCGCACATGCGTCATGCCAGCTTGACACTGTCCCCATCGCCACGGGCTGCCCCCCTCGCTTCCACAATTGGCGACACAATTTTGCTGCCTTTGGCATGTGCCACACTGCCAGCGGCAACCTACGCAAAAAATAAAAATCTGTTGCCAGTAGTTCTGTAATTTTCATGTAAAAGTCGAGACAAATGCAAAATGGCCCTGCAAATGACGACGACAACAACAACAACAACAGCAACAACGGCACTAATAACAACTGCTGTGCCACGCCCCCCTTTGACAGCCCACAGCCAGCCCTGAGCCTGTCCAGGCCAGCCATCAATCTCAATTGCTTCGCATTTTCATATGCAGCTCTTCGATCATTTTGCGACTTGACAAGCAGCAGCAGCAACAACACTCTAGCAACAACAGCAACACTGACAACAACAGCAACAGCAACAACAACAAGGCAGGTAATAAAAAATTGCAGATTTGTCACAGAAATTGTTCTTGCTGCTGGCCTGATTCTTGTTGTTGCCTACATACGTGCGCCTGTAATTACATTTTATGATATTGGTTGTTTCTTTTTCTGCATTTTGATTTTAATTTTTTCCTTTTTTTTTGGGTTTCTGGTTTGTTTGTCTCTGGATTTATCTCACCCAAATGTCTACGCGTGATTAAACGTTTAAGTTGCTGATATGATATGGCCAGGGCCTGTCGCCGTTTCCATACTGACTGACATATTGATTGCCATTGTGGCTGCTGCTGCTGTTGCTGTTGCTGCTGCTGCTGCTGTGTCTTGTTTTGAAAGTTTTTGGCTGTTTGCCTGTCGATGTTTGCTGTCTGTTTGCTGTTCTCTGGGCTCCATAAATTGCATCGTGTGATATAAAATATTTGCCCTGAAAATTATAGCTAAGTCGGGATTGAAAGGAACTCCAGAGTGTGAAATCCTAACCGATTTTTCTGACTCTCTTTAAAAACTTCATCGAAATGATATGCATTTTTAAAAATACTGTTTGTACTTTACTCATTTCTAAGAAATTTGTTGTTTATGATTGCTTTTATCAATGTTAGTATAAAATGCCGTCTAAAAAATAAAGTCTGGGGTAGTTTATTTTTTGGACAAGTCTTTTCAAAAATTACAAATCTTTTAGCAAACTGCAAATCGCATAAGTCTGCGAAACTAAACCAATTTTTCATAGTTTTTGCTAGGAAAAAAATTTTTGACAAAAAAAAAATCAAAATTGAAAACACAGTTCTAGAAATTTTCTTAAATTCGAATTTGTATAGCATTATATTTTTTTTATATAGATATTAAAATACTTATTGACTGATAGGCCGACTGAGCATTTAATATTTTATAACGACCAAGCTTAAGTTATTTCAAATACTTCATAAAACACTGCCAATAACATTCACACGTACTAAAAACGACGAGTTAAACATTCAGCGCCTACATAAAGATTCAGTTTAGTGGCAGCTCTTAAGTCGCAACTTCACGCTTAATTAGACGCTTGAAAAAATAACTTCACCCGGTGTCGCGTTAAGCAGAAACTGAGACTGGGGCTGGGGCTGCTATAATATGGCCAGCTGGACGGCGAGTTTGTCGAGACAAAAATGGTCAAAACATGAAATCCTATTAGACAAATTGAAATTACAAATGAGACAACGCCGAAATTAATTTATTAATTAGTCACACTCCATTATGGCTGGACAAAGAGAGACTGCAAACGGTAGCCGCGACAACAGCAACAACAACTCCACAAATACCAACACCTACAACAGCAACAACAGCAACAACAACAACTCTGGTAATGATCTGCCCACATGCGGCGTTGAAGCGTCTCGAAATGGTTGACAGCCAGTTGGAGTCGGGCACTCGATCGCTCGGTCCGAGCCAAATTCAGGTATTGTGGTGTGAAAATTGTAAAATCCAATTAGAAAACTCAACACGCAACGCATTTTCATCTTTATATAACTGCGTGGGCGCCTTCGTCCACCTCCATCTCCTCCTCCCTCCTGCTGAGCAGGCTCTCACTCTCACTGCCAGCTGACATAATCAGTGATAAGTAATCGTTAATTAAATTGCATGAAGGAGAAGAAAAAAAAAAAACAAAATCTAAGCCCAATTTATGGGGGCAAAGACAATGAAATGTCGCATTCTGAAGGCTCATATCGGCGCGATCTGAGTTCGATTTTGGCCAGCACAGCGACAGGCGACAGCGACGACAGGTTGTTTTGCGGCAAATTGGCAAGACAATTGCCCGCTTGGTAGCTGGTTGGTTTACGAGTACAGTTATCATGGGAACAACAGGCAACAGAAATAGAAACTGCCCCCGCGATATTCATTTCTAAATGGCCAGCGCCTTCATCATTATCAACTGGAGCTGCAACTGAGAAAGGAGGCAGCTGTAATGTGGCCAACAAACAGCGCCCAGATAGCCTTAAATGGCCGCAGCAAAGTGAATGCCTGGCCATAAAGGAGTCCCAATGCCCCGAAAGTAAATCCAAGCCAAAAACTGAGGCAAAAATCAGCGCGTTAATTAAGTGTTTATGGTGTCAACTGTATTTGCACCCCTGCAGAATTCATAAATATACAAAAAAAAAAATTCATTTATAAAAGCTAGATCTATCTTGGCTTTAGGCCCATATAATGAATTATGCAATCAGCTCGCCTGAGTGAAAGTTTTCAATTTATAAATGCTTATACAAATATATTTATGGAATTTGTATTTTTAGCACCATATATAAGCGTTTTTTATTAATAGCAGCTCATTAACCTCGACTTATTAATTAGAAATGTGTTTCTGTAAAACTACAGTAAAAACAAACATGAGAACGGCCTAAAGTTGTGTTTGAAGTCGTTTTGACTGACTGACTGACAGATTGACCAACTGCCTGAACGACAAACTGAGCGCTGGCCAAGTTCGTGTCGATGAGTTTTCAAATGATGCGTACCAAATTTATATGATTTTTTTTCTTTCTTTGTTTTTATGAAACATTTATGAGCGCTCGTTAAATCATTTACAGTTGGCATTGGAGAATTTAACTACGAAATGGGTTTTAAAACTTAAAATGGAAAATTTATATTTGGACAAGAGAACAAATATAAGACTTGTGACAAAAATTGTATATGTTATTATCTTATTTAATTTGTTTAATTTTATATATATACTTTAGTTTAACTTTTATCATAGTCAAAAATTTAAACAGATTTTATTTATTTAAATGTGTAAATGATAAACGTTTGTTGTCTGCTCCAACCTGCCGCCAGCCGTCTTTAAAATTAATGCAGTATTCTCTTTCAAGCTTTTATTTTTTAACATAAATCTATAAACGCCCACGTTAGCTATTTTCGGTTGATGTCTGTTTTTTGTGTCCCAATGCGGTTAATTTGCGGTGAGTGGAATTTCTTTTATTATTTCATTGTCTCTAAACCGAAAACAACAAATTTCATGGGCTGTGTGGTGAAAAGCGTTTAATAAACGCTGCAATAAATATTTAAACACTACTTGGCGTTTAATCAAATGCAAAGCTAGTCGTAGAAGCAAACAATGGGCCACATTTTACAACTATGGGGCATGATGAAAATAAAAACAACAAAAATGAGGGAGAAAAAAAGTTGAGAAAAATAAAAAAAATTGTGTACATATTTATTTTGCGCTGCGGCGACTTATAAAAAATTCATTGAGGCAATTGTCTGCGTTGCAGATTATCTGCAATATGTTCACTCCCACAGGTCAAGCGTGCACATCAATTACTTTGACACAGGCCCAAAAGCCACGGACTGAGACAGACTGGCGGACAGCCAGACATGCAGACATTCAGGCAGGAAACACACACACACACACAGACTCGCACAGTTGACCTCTCAATTTAGCGCGCATAATGCCAGGAAATGCCAACATTCAACCAAGTGAGGATGAGGATGAGGATGAGACTTTAGCTGAGATTAAGTCAAAGTCTGCGAGTCTGAAGTCTGAGACCGAGTCTCAGATGGAGCTTTGTCTATGGAAAGTCACTTGATCTTGGCGTCGATTGTGCGTTGATTGTTTTATTATGAAGATGTTGATAGAGCTGCCAGCAAATTGTCTAAACAATGAGTGTGGTTGTTGTTGTTGTTGTGGTTGTTGCTGTTATAGCTATATTATTATGGCAATCAAGTGCGTTAATTTGAAATTGATGATCGGTTTTGTCAACTGCAGTGTTTAAGCAAAGATTCCCACTGAACTTTCAACTCAAGGAATAAATGTGAAAGAGGATTTTTCAGAAAATAGATACATCTCTATTCTCTTTCTTTCTCTCTCTCTATTTTCTGCAGATTGATCGATCGTTTGTGTGTCTGTATATCTAATTAGCCTGCCCATTAAAGTGGCTTATTAGAAACGCCTGACAGCGACAATAGTTGGCCATTAAGCGACTGTCAATGCTTTTATTATAACTTTTTATAATTCTTGTTGCATTTTCCTTGTCGTTCGTGTTGTTGTTACTGTTGCTGTTGCTGCTGCGGCGCAACATTTCATTAATCGAGTCACGACATTAGACATTCAACAGCTCGCAACAGCCTGGCGAAAACAGGCAAAGCCAAAATGCTGGCAACCTGGCAGCCTGGCCAACTACATTTGCCATTCGTTGCCAGGCAGGCGTACATACAAAATTTTTAAAGCCAGCCAAAAATTGCTTTGACAACTTTATCGCTGCGCAGCATCGACAAGGCAGCCCAAAAAAATATATAAAAAAATAAGACTACGACGACAGCAGAAAAAGGGGCGCAGAAAACATTTCCTAGGCCAGGCCGATAAACTGTCAATGGGCCCTCAGTAAGAATCTAAATTAAATCAACTAATCGTATGACGGATTGTTTGCTGGTAACAATACAAAAGACTTAGGCAACGAACTTGCTGCAACCAAATGCCACACACATATCGCAAGTACTTGTTTGTAATTTGATTAACTCTACCACTATTGCCGTATCTACATATGTATAGGTAGTTGCTTATTAATTGCTATATAAATGGCCGACTCCGTTTGCCAATTGTGTTTGTCTTTTTCGCCGTTGTTGTTGTTGTTGTTGTTTTTGTAGATACTGCCACTGCTCGTTAGCGCTTGGCTGCGCTTAAATGGTAAGCATAATGGGAAAAAGCATTTGCTGCAACTTGCGAACTTTAAATACACTTGCAGTAATATTTTATAAAATATAACTAACTGTGTTTACTTTACCTATAGAAGAACAAGTTTTGTATGCAAATTTAAATATAGTAAAAAAAAAAATTTTTTTTTTGTTTTATTTACTAAAACTTCTTTGGCTGTGTTTTAAATAGTAGCTAGTTCCAAACTTAAAAGAACAAACAAAGAAATTGCTCAGTCAAAAATACTTGACTTAATACTTTATACTTTTTCAAAGGAGAGTTATATTTAACGCTTTTAGATTAAAACAAGCAAAAATTTTTTATAGAGCCCACAAACTCGATAAGAATATTATCATAACTGCAACTCTATAGAGAATAACAATAGAATTGTTATGAACTGCTCCAGCTTATTAGTGGGCGTTGCAAATGAACTTTCCCACACACAGCGCACACATTGAATCAATTACCACTACCAGCTGTGTACGTGTGTGGCAGACATTGCATGTTAGCTAACATTTAGTTGAAACAACTTTTGGCTTCCTGCTAGCTGTTAGTATTCGCATAATGGGCGCTCGTACTGAATGCTGCCCCCATATCATTAATATTAGAATTTTCGCACTTTAATTTATGCACCTGCAGCTGATTCGCCACAAGCAGCGGGCGGCAACTCTGCGATAGAGTTGAGCTCTATTGCTGGTGCTGTGGCTGCCGTTTGCCATTTGCCGTTTTTATGGCCTCCCCGGGCCACACCCACCCAACAACTAATCGATATTGTCTAACGATTTACGAGCAATAAATTTCACTTTCAGCTGCATTGTGTGTGCAGCCAAGTGGCGCTCCGGCTTTAGATTAGACTTGTCGAGATTTTTTCTGAGTTTAGAGTTTTTGAATTATAATATTCAAATATTTGTCATAATTTATTTAATTTTGTGGCTTTATTTAAGTTGGCTTTATTAGTCGCTCGCTTAGGTGCTCGAAACTCGTTAGACTTGGCATTTGTCGATTAATGCATTGATTTGTGGCCTGCCACTGGAGATGTAAAGTGTGGAGGATTAGTGGAAGCTGTTCGCTGATTGCAGCCACCAAAATCGGCTAAAAAAACAGCTTAAGTAGTTCAAAACTAGAGCATGACCAGCTACTTGTAGTTAATAAGCACGGCTTTGGCTTTAGATAGCATGCGTAACGGGTTGACGAAATGGAGTCTGATATAATCATTAAGATAAGAGTAAGGAAACTTTCAATTAGTACACTTTAATATATTTTAAGATAGTTTACTTAAGACAGATTGCACCTAGGTATTTCTGACTAGCTCTCAATAACTGTATAAAAGCTGGATATTAATTTAGCTAAAGAAATATTTAGCTTAAAATGACGATTAAATTAAAAATAAATATTCTTTAGTAAAAGAATTTTAGTTTGATAAAGTGAAGTCGCATCTGAAATCAGTCGAATTTGAGTCTGGTCATCGTCTGGCAATGCACATGTGTCTATCATATGGTTTATCTTAGCAACAACAATGTCTTCAGATTTGTAAATCAATATAAACTTCGATTCATAGACATGCAAACTCATTCTTTCATTCATTTCTAATCTATGTATTTTTTTGGTATCTTCTATCTTACAGATATGCACATAATTCTTTTTCACCCATTAACTTTTATATCTTTCGTTCACATCCAAAGAAATGTTAATCATTTCTATCTGCTTTGATCACATATGTTGTTATACATCAAATTTATTGAATTTAATTACTCCTTTTTAAATACAAGTTTCCTATCTTATAGATTAGCCATTATATAACAATTTTTCTATATATAGAGATGGTTCACTTAGCAAAGAAATACATATTTTATTTGCGCACAAACACCTTCACCCTCTGCTCCCCTCCAGCGCCCCTCTTAGAACATACTCACAATTAGTTTTAATTGATCTGATTACACGACCGCTTGTATTATTGGAGGCGGTCTCAAGTTACCAATGCGAGTCGAGATTCAATCGATGTTTCACAGGCACCTGGTCAACATTGGTTGGCTGACCCAACCCAGGCCAACATTTTGAACTTTGCAACAACAACAACAACGTGGCAAACGGCAAATGGCTAAAACGAATGCAACAATTGCAAATGGTAACCAAACAGCCCGCAGTTTTGGTTTTGTGGTTGCGTTTTCATAACATGACAGCAGCCGAGCCGCTGCAACAAAACAACACCACCACCAACAACAACAACAACAGTAAATGTTCTGCTCATTTTTGGCTATCAGTATCAAAAAGCAAAGCAGCAACTGCAAAAGGTCATAAAATGTGTTACCGCTTGTTGCTGGTCGTGTAAATTTTTACACGCCGGGCAAAAAGGCCGCCAATTGTTCAACTGTTGCAACTTGCAACTTGCAACTGTTGCACGGTTCGACGGCATCTGACATGCAACTCTCGACGAGCATTCAACTGTCAACAGTTACTACCGAAAGACAACGGCCGTTAAATGCCGCCAAAATAACTCAGAGCAAGCAAACAGCCAAAACAGCTAGCTGTAACAATTTTGGCCAAACTACAAATCACTTTTACTGAAAATCGGACAGAGGCTTTAAAGCCTAAGCGGCCAGCCTGCCAAGCGCCAGCCCCAGTCTTAAGCCCAGTCCCAGCCCGACCTGGTCCTATCCGATCCGACCCGTCTCGGGGTCCGGTCGGGGCCCGGCCAGTCAGCTGGCTGCTGTCCCTGTCGGCTGTCAGGCAAATGCCGTGCTGCGGGCCATGGTGTAAAAATTATTTAAAGTATAAATAAAATTCTCTAAATATTTGCGAGTCGATTTTCCATTTAGCCGCAGTCGCAGTCAAAGTCGCTGTCGCAGTCACCAGCCGAGGCAATTAAGGTGCAATAATTTCGGATCATTAGGTTAAATTTGTCACGACCCGCCGCACGATTGCCGGCCCCGACGATTGCCAAGCTCCGCCCCAAGGCGAACTGTCCGAAAAGGTAAAAGCGCCAGCCTGGAACCCCACCAACTCAATGTCCATTTGCTCAGTGATCGGTGATCGGTGATTACTGCGCTGATCGCTCAGCTTGCTCGTTCCGTTGGCAGGCATAATTTCAGTATGTTTTTGTTTTCCTTTTTTTTGGGTTTTTTTGTACGCTAGGTGGCGCTGCCAACAAATTATGACACAATTCGCTGGCCAAATTTGGTAAGCAGTTGACATTTGCCGTGTTTTTCGTGTGTTGTCGACTCGGGCTATCATTAAACAGCGCTATCAACATGGCATGTTGACAACAAACGCCTGGCAACATGTTGCCCCAAACCGACTCCGCTGGGAAAGCAACGTCATGTGTATGTCGGTCTGTGTGTGTTTCCGTGTGTGTGCGTGGGTGTCACTCGCTTTATATAACTGACCGCTATTAGCGTCAAGTTGAAGCTGCCTCGCTGACTACCCCCCGCTCACCCTGCTCCTGCCACAGCCTTTGGCTGAGACTCTGGGTCTGGTCGGTGACGCCGTGAATTGCATTCCACAAATCGATTTCGCTGCGCACACGCACTGACCGCAATCTTGTGGTCTAGCCAATGAATCATCGAGTCAAACCACAAGACTCGCACGCGTCGATGATCTAGCGATGGCAGCGTGATTACAAAAACCAATATTGTAATTTTAATTAATTTATGGTTTAATACTTTGAATACTACCCACCTATATTACGTTTGTATGTGTGTGATTTTTAAAAAATTTATAATTTATTTGACTTCTTTATAAAGAAAATCTTTAACAAGTTAACAATATTTATTTTAATATATAATAATATAATATTTACTTTACTCTCAAAAATAATTTCTACAAATATTATAAAACCCATAAGGTGCGAAGTTTTAAAATTAATAAAACACGCATTAAGTGAATTTTAAAAAAATTATAAAAAATTATTTTAAGAATCTAACTTAAACAATGATATAAGATTTTGGTTATCGATTTTTAGACTTGTGAGCGGAAGCTTTGTTTTAGTGATCACTAACTTCCCGGATATTTACATAACAACAATAATAAAAGTTACTCTCCATATGTAATTACTCCAGTGTAATGGATTTAAAAAAATTGAATCAAAATTATCTGAAAGATTGTTCAACTCTCTCATGCTAATATGGATGAATTTTCTACTCTTGATAAAGATCCTTAAAAACAAGTTTGTGAAACGAATTGAGAAAAACGCAAAACAAAACTGTTTTAAAATTGGTTTTCATCAATTTTTCACACTTGTTATTGGATATATAAATATTTGTAGTGTTTCATTTTTAATAGGTCTACGCTTATTAAATGAGTTTTTCTGAAAGTTGTACCCTTCTCTATAAATGGTCGCTCGATGCACGAAGCCCCGTTGCATGTGGCACGTTGCACGTTGCCAGTTTCCCGGTGCCCCATGTGTGTGGCATTTCTGTCACTTGACGCTGAATTATTTTCACGCCTTTTTACAAATGTTTGCAGCTTGAAAAGCGCAACCATAGCGGGGGCGACACACACACACACACAAACAGACATACAGCGGCGTGTTCCACTTATGGCTAACGCCATGGCCTCCACTGCAGCTTGGACTCAGACAGACTATTGGAACTGGACGCAACGCAACGCGACGCGACTCGACTTGACTCGGTCAGCATGCAGATTTGCTCATAAATCTGACAAACTCAACGCTAATATTTGCAGACTTCGTTAGACACACTTAAATGCATTTGATATGCCTTAAACGGACGGACGGACCGTCTGACTGGCGGGTGCGGGGGCAGTCTTTGGCCATTGGCCTGACAAGTGTAAAAGTTGACAAGCGGCGACCAAAATGAAATGCTGTTCAACTTTATCTGATTATAAGTTTAGGTAACTGGCAACTGAATGAAATGAATGACCAAATGGCCAACTGGCCAAGTGACCAACAGCGGCTAAAGTTGGCAACAGTTGGTGGTCATCACCAATGCAGATGCCACTGCTCTTCCTCTGCTTTCGTGTGCTTTTGTGGCGCCTTTAATAACATAGGCCGGATAATGTGTCAACAGGTTCGGTCTAGATTCTGGCGCCATCTAATTGTCATTGCTAACAAGGCCGGCAAAAAAAACCAAAAACGCCAGAACAGCCGATAATATAAATTTAGTGTTCTATAGCCGGCGCTTGTTCGCATGGAAATTGCCGGCCAAGAAAAATAACCACTTGACCAGTCTGCCAGACTGAGCCGACTGCTCATTTACTGGCAGAGTTTAAAAAGCAATCAACACGTGATTATAATGATGCGACCATTGAATCGATCGAGCTGGCCAGCTGGCTGGCTGGCTGCCTGTCTTACACATAATTGGCCCCGAGATCATGGCAGCCACTGAGCGGTTCCTGCGGGCTGCGGCTGATCTTTGTTAATAAGCGGCGCATTTGTTGCATTTTGTGGAGCTGGTCGCTGGACGCCGTTGTTGACAGTAATTTGCTGGCATCGAAACTCGTTTCGAATTGCAGTTGATAATTTAATTTGCATAGTGCCAATTTATGCTCAGTTGATGGACAACTGGACAACGGGGCAGGCAGTCTTGGGTTAAGCAGCAGCAGCAGCAGCTACCATCCGTTTGCTATAAACGCTGCCGTTGCCGCTGCCGTCGCACCGCGCTCTTATCATCTGATTTGCATCTACACTCGTGTTTATTTCTGCACCATTTGTGTTCGACGATCGTTATCTGCATCCGTTTAAAATGTTGCGCTTTTAGTGGCTGCTCTTGTAAGACAATTTGTAGCAAGTGGTTTTCATGTTCATGGGAATACATATAGTTTGCATACCAGTCGACTAACGCTGGGGCAACATGTGTGTGTTGTGTGCTGTGCTTTTGTGCTGCCTAAAAGTCGCCAATGTGCTTGTCGCTGGCACAAAATGCCACCCAGTGGGGCCAATAGCCGCCATGCTGCATGCGGCCTTAAAGTCTGCGTTTTTATGCTGCCTTTTGACACGCAACTGGCACAAAATGTCCACAACGTGCGCTGTCCACACTTTGATGACACTTTTTTAATTAGCCCCCGGTTGCTGCCACTGTGCAACAAATTGTTGGCTATATGGATTTTGTACAAGTACAGCAGCCATTTGGGCCAAACATAACAGAGCTGACATCGCGTGCTCACGTCGCGGACAACGTTGGAAGCTGTGCAGTAATTACTCATTATGCAGAGGCGCAGTCGGCACAGTGGTTAAAAGGCAACGATTTTTCCAAAAACAAAAAGCAGGAGTCAAGCCTTAGATATTAGTCAAGTGCCTGCTCCTCTTGAGCTTAAACAAATTTTCAATTTTAATTGCAGGTTTTGTCGTCCATTTCTTTTGTTCCACTGTGGCACAGTGAAACCGCACTTGTCGCTTAGATTGCGTGCAACTAATTAAAATCTGTAAACTGTCAAAAGCGCAGTGCAAACGGACGACAGCCAATAATAATTCATATATTGCGCCTCGCGGTCATTTTAGCTGGCCAAGTTTCTTGCCTAAGTCTTTTGTCTTTTAGAATTTATGAAATTTGTAATAGTTTGCGACTTGTTTATTTAATGCATTTTTAATAAATTGTCAGCGAATGCAAGCACAAAAGCCACAATTTAATTGTGCGGCAACCAGCTCAAGAGCTGGCAATACAAAAAGTCCGGCTGCAAGTCGGGGTCGAGTGCCCTATAGACAGCCGCCAAGTTGAATGCGTTTAATAAATCATAAAGGAGAAAAAACAATAAATAAATAAAAATAAAAAATATTATGGCAATTGCAAATTGCGATTATTCTAAGGAATTCACGGTCACGGCATTTTGTCCGAGTGGTCGTGGTAAACGGCAGCTGCCACGGCAGCCACTACAACAATTGCTACTAAAACAATTGTTCTCTCGAAAACAACAACAACAAGAACAACAACAGCAATGGATTAGAGTAATAGGCATTCATGTTTTGATTGTTCTTGTACGCTTTAATGTTGTACAACATTTGCATGGCACTTTGGCGCTGGCCTCTTTGCAGATACAAAATATTTATGAAGCATTTTTTTGTTCGTTTTTCCTTTTTTTGTTTTATTCACTTTTAGTTTTGATGGATTTATGAGCTATGATTTGCGTTTCGCCTGCGCCTTGTAGAACTTTAGCCTTCGGCTGCATTTAAATAATTAAAATGTCCAACTCTCGAGTGCAACAACAACAACAACAGCAACAATATCACGAACAATCGTCTAGCTGCTGATTGTGTCCATTTACTTGCGGGCGGGCGAATAAAAAGCTCAGCGGGAAATTAATTAGTTGTTGTGATAAATGAAAATTAAATTAGTTGCTTGTACTATGAGTGCAAATGACAGCGAGTTGTTAGTGAGTGGAGTGCTTTAGAGTGGACCCAATTTCGTGTAGAGTGGAGGTCATAGAACCAAACAGCAACAATATATTACGAATGTCGTTAGGCTATTCTGTTTAATAATTAATTATGTTTATGTGTGAGTGTGTGTGTTTATTAACATAAGGAGAAGCTCTTAACGTTAAGCTATCACCTTTTAACGTGGTTTAATATTTCATGTATGCTGTCTCACACTTAGCTAAACCTGTCAATTTTTACAGCTGGCGGCAATCATTTGCAAAATATCTCAATTATCCGGCTCTGAAAATGACAGTGAAAACAAGTGAACGACAGACAGACAGGCAGGCAGGCAATCTGCCAGAGCAGGCAAGAGCCCTTCACATATGGGCTTAACCAATTTTCCAGCGCAAGCAACAAAAAAAAAGCAACAACAACAAGAGCAGCCCACGCACACAGCTGGCCAGTGAAATTATTTCACAAATATCGATGCCAAAGACAACGATGATAAAGTTCAAGACCTGGCCACATATAAGTAGATACTTATATTTATATATAGATATAAAGGCTGCGCATATAGAAATTATAATGAAGACATCAACTACAACAACAACAACAACTGCAACAAACTGACAACAGCGCAAATCGCCTGCCAGCCCACTTTGATTTTTATGGCCAACACACATGAAGATGGTAGATGGAAGCTGCGGGCAGATGTAAGTTGAGCAGAGCAGAAGGAGGGCATCAGAGCTTCGGGGGGAGCGGGGGCTGGGCATATTGTATGGGAGGGACGACCTCTTACCGCTAGTGCAGAGCAGAGCGCAGTTGTAGGTGGTGCCCAAAACAAATTGCAGGCAATCACAAAGTCGTAAGTATGCTAAATTATCAGGCGTCCTCTTCGCTGTGTGAATACCCTAACAACCAAGCTGGGACATATGACAAGCTGACAAGCACTTTGAAGTAGAGTGTAAATAGCAAAAATTAAGTGTTCAACAAACTCACAAAAAATCAAATTTAAATGTGTTTAAATATATTTCAAAGCAAGATAAAAAAGATTTATCAAATTGCCAAAATTTATTTACTTTTACTTTTATCTATTTGGTTTGATTCCACTCAATAATAGTGCATCTCATCTTCATCTTTCGTTTATTATTTATAATACAAATTTTCCCAAGTTTTTCCAAAGCTTTCCAATAATGCACTTTACGCTAGAGGCCATAAAGGAAAAAGCGCAAAAAAAAAAAACAACAAAATATATCCAAATTTTTTTCGGGCATTATTATTACGAGTTTTAACATTATTACTGGACGTTGAACAATTTCGAGCAATAAAAGGCACAAATTGCTGATAATAATGATGCCAGCCAAAGCTGGATGCTGCCCGTTTCTACGTTGCAAGTTTGTTGCCTAAGTCTTTTGTTTGCATAGACTGCGCAAAGCGGCAACTGCAGCCAAAATGTGGTCGCACATGTGTGTGTGTGTGTGTATGAGTGTGTTTGCATGTGTCTCTTTGTTATTATTTTACATACTGTTGTTTTTTTTTTCATTTGTTTCTAGTGCTACAATAGTTTCGGATAGTTTCATGCTTGTCATGTTCTGCGCTAAGAAATTGAACTTTTTTGTGGTTGTTGTTGTTGCTGCTGCTGCTGCAGTTTTTTGGTCGCTGTGAAACATTTGTCATTTTTACCATTTTTAGCCAAGCGTGACAGGCGTTTGTTGCCGTAGTTTTTGCTGTTTTGCTGGTTTCACCCACTGGCATGCAAATGCAACAACAATAATACCAATACAATGGCCAACGGAATATGTGTGTGTGTGTGTGTTTGTGTGTGTGTCTAGGTGCCTTGCATTTCAATACACGATAAAGATCTCAAATATAGTTAAAACAAACAAGAAATTTATTGAATATGCAACGTATTTTGCATTCGTATTCGCATTTGTCTGGCCAGTTGTACAACTCTGGTTTATTGTTTTATTTATTGTAGGTGAGAAGTCAAATATTTGTGGGAGGCTGCCACAACAGCAGCAGCAGCAGCAACAGCAAAAGCAGCAGCAGCAGCAGCAATCGAAACAGCGATTCATAAATGGCACATCTCGGCATCTTGGCAGGTTTGTAGCCTCAGTCTCTTTTATGTCTGGCTTTATCTTTGCGCGCCCTGTCAAGCCGATATATGCCTTGCCATACATATATGCAAGTCCGTGGCGTATCACGGGACACAATCGCATTCAAAATTGCCTTAGACCCCGGGTTAATTTCAACATTAAACAAAATGCAAAACAGTACAAAACAAAAAGACAAGCCCATCAATTGATTATTTGTTGCCAAGATGCGGCTGGGATAAACCAATATCAGATATGTATAACTATATGTTAAATAGATGATGTGACAAGTGACAAGAAAAATAATTTAAAATGCGATATACATGGACTTCAAAAAAATCCTTTTTTTTTGGTTTTGCCGCAGTTATGAAAAATATTTAGAAAATCGTCTAAGACCTAATTATGGAATATATAATATATATAATCGAATTACATTTTAAGTTGTATGATTGTCAGATTATCGTTTATATTAATGTATTAACAATAAAATTCCTTCTTCGATTTTACCGATTTGAAAGGAATAAATACATATATATTTTTAATAGAGTTTAACATTCAGACTCACATTCAGCACTGGAGATAACACCTTCAATTATCCGAGAGCCTGCCCACGCGGTTGTTCCTTTCGGTTTCCGGCCGGGCCGTGGCACTTGTCTCCATATAATTTGCCGCACTTATTTAACGGCCTACGCATCCTTAAAAAGAAAGAATAACAGCAACAATGAGACGGCAAAACCAACAACAGAAACTCGCATGAGTCAGTTAAATTAGCCAGGCAACATTTTGGCTTTGGTTTCGGGGCTCAAATCGAATCGCCTTTGCCTTAAAGCCTTTCACACATTTTCAGACCAGGCGAGGTCAAATCCATGGGAGCATGGGAGCCAGCGAGCAGATTGCACAACCAGCTGCGATTTGCATATTAGCCGATTTAGTTAGCGGCCAGTGTTTGTCGCCCGCCAACAGACAAGAAAGAGAAAGAGAGAGCGAGAGCGAGAGAGAAGCGGAGAAACAACCGCCACCTGTTTTTTTGGCTTTGCATATCAGCAGCACATCAATGAAAATGCGGCGCGTTATCGAATCGCACTCGACTCGCAAGTTGGGCGCATTCATCCACATTCAGAGAAAAAAAACCAAGTCGACAACAACGTTGTCTTCTAGCCAAAGTAGGCGTAACCATTGGAGCCACGGCGCAGAACCAGGCGACGTGGCAGCGACGACATGAGGTTGAGGCACACCACCATTGTCTGCGGCAGATAATCTGTGATTCGTAAACTCCCACAGGTCAGGCGAGCACATCAATTACTTTGGCACAAGTCGCAGTCGCCGTCGCAGTTCAAACTTTGGTCCCTGGCCAAGCGCCATTCACGTCGTCGTCGTCGTCGCCGTGGCAAGAATGACCTCTCAATTTATTGTGCAGCCTTTATCCTTTTGGCATATGCGATTTGTATCGACTTAAGCATAAACACACACAGACAGACAGACAGACACACTTACACACACACACTTACACACACACACACACACACTCGCTGGGGATCTCTTTGGCGAGTTAAATGCTTACGTTGATTGTTTTATTATGATGATGTTAAATTATTGTAATCCAAACGCGCAATCGCAATCGTTGTCGACATCATCATCATCATCATCTTTGGCATCGGCATCGGCATCTGCGTTGCATTGCCATTACTTTCTGTCCCTCCCTCCCTCCTCCCTCTCCTTTTCCTGAGTAGGCGTTGCTCGGCATATCCTTTGCGTACGCGCAAAAACAAATAAATGCTGAATAGCTTCACGGACTCGACTCCATGGCTAGCTGCTCCATTCGAGTCAATGGCATCGACATCGACGTCGTCGTCGTCGTCGGCATCGGCGTCGTCGTCGTCGGCGTCGGCTACGTGTGCCGCTGCAAACACTTACAGATTACGATCGAGTGTTTGCCTGGCTCTCTGGCCCTGCCCGGCTCGGTCTGAGAAGCTGCCTTGATGCCAGGTCCGTGATAATTTTGGGTTGCACGCTTATTTAATATGCGAATTTTTACAGATAAATGGTGAGAAATAATTTGCGCTGCTTTCGCTCTTCAGTCCCCTCTTTCAGCTGCCTTCTTCTTCTTCCTCCTCTTCTTTATCTGCGTTGCCATTGCCATTGCAGTTGTTGCGTGGGCGTACGCTCTTTGACGGGGCGTGGCCATATGTACATAAATATATAGATGTTTTTGTATTCCTTTTAAATATGTCTTCATATCCGTTCTATCACTGTAATCATTGAAAAGATATTTCGAAAGGATTTACCCTTAGCTTTGACAAGAATGAAACTGGTTCTATTACATTATCCTGGAGATAGATTCGGCATCAAAGAAAAGAAAACGTAAAACAGAATTTCCGACTTCCGAATTAAAACTCTTTTTAATTGCTAAACTTTCATAACTTTAAAGTGTTTCAGATATTTTTAAAGTCTGCATTTTGGTTTATCATTTTATCCTGTTTTGTCAAAATGATATTAGAAATTTAAATGTTTTCATGAGTCAAGCTTAATTTTTGTTCAAAACTCATTAAACAAATTAAGCAAATTTCAAAATATCATAACTTGTGTGTAAACTTCTCTAAATTTTATTTAAAAAAATTTTTTTTTTTTTTGTTGGTTTCAAGTTGGTTTATGTAATTATGATATGGGTTTCCTTTCAGTTTTTGGCTCATTTCGTGTCTAAAATAGAATCCACTTGCGCTGTTCATCCTTGTGGAACCTGTTTTTGTTTAGCCCAGCCCCTCAGCCTCTCCCTCTCCTGTTGGCGTTGTCGTTGCGCATTTGTTGTCGCCATCCAGCTGAGTTGGCCTTTGGCTTGAGCTGTTACATTTCCAGTTGGCTGCCCTGCATCGGCTGTGCATTGGCTACGTTGGCTGCACTGGCTACTGGTTTTGATTGAGTGCCCCTCGGCTGGGGCGCCTGGTGGCATTTGCAGTGACATTTACTGGGGGCGACATCGGCGACATCGGCGACAAAGTCAAAGCTGCTGAGCTACGCAACGCCCACACCAGATCTGGGTCTGTTCAGCTAATGACTGAGGCATGGGCATGGCCCTGACAGTTGCCGCCACATTCCAAGTCTCTGATGCCTCCAACTTCGACTCCGACTGCGGCTCTGACTCCGGCTCCGGAATGTTGACGCGGGGCGAGCATTTTAATTGTGAGAATTTTGTTTCCATGACCAAGTTTCCATTTTGGAGGCCAGCCAAATGTTAGCTTATCAAGAGATTAGTTCGATTCGGTGACTCCGAATACGCAAAACTTGCTGCGGCGGCGGCGTCGTTTCGTGTGGCATGCCGCATGCGCAAATGTTGCTGGCCAGCGAGGCAGATGCAAGATAAGCAGCCGCACAATTCGGGGTTTCGCCTTGGCGCCGGCTCGGCCCGCTAAGAATCTTGCCACCCTACAGGCGACTGCAACTGAGCTCGAGTCCAATCAAGATGCCGCCGCCGTCGACTGGCAAACTGGCAACTGGCAAAAGTTTTGCCAGCTTTTGAACTGTTGGCCGCCTCGATTATGCAAAGTCCGAAACGGGCGGTATTCATGTGTGTGTGTGTGTTTCTTGGCCAGCGCTGCGGGGGCTGGCGTTTTCTTTATGCCCAAATAATAGCACATAAAACTATAATAGTAATTTTCAAATGGAGAAAGAGCGATGCAATCGCTCTCCAACCAGCCCCGGCCAGCTGTGCGGGCTTAGTCATAGAAAGGATGCCCCCAAACCCGCACCCTTCCTCATCCACAATGCTCATGCTCATGCTCATACCCCCAACCATTTCGACCTGGCCCGGCCTCGATGACCACACAGCGCGCCAGGCGATGAGCTGAAATTGAAGCTGAAAATGTTTTGCTTCAGCTGCAGCTTTTTTGCCGTAGCCGTAGCCGCGTGGCGTCCAGTTAAGAGCTGCGGCTAATTTATGGCCAGCCAATGTCACAAGCTGTACGGGGCTGAAGGTAAAAAGAAACCAAACCAAACACTTTCATTTTTCAAATGTGCCCAAGCGAGCGCAAAAAAACAAAAGCAAAACGCGAAAAATGTTTCAATTTTTCGAAACAGACCTCACCCCATGATGCTAATTTATATGCAGCCCCAACCCAGTCAAAGCCAATGCCAAAACCGCAGCCAAAGCCAAAAAATACAAAAACAAAATAAAACAAAAACCAAAAACCGATGTCGATGTCAAGCGGAGTTCAGGTTCAAGTTCGGTTTTCGGTTTCGCGCTGATGCGACTCAGGTGTAAATTAAATACACTTGGGCCCCGAAGCACAACACGAACAGGCGACAGATCAGACTTCATTAGGGAAGTTCGGACCTGAGCGCTAGAGAGGAGCCGGCTAGCTCAAAGTCGTGTTTGCTCACGCGTGAGTGAGTAAAAAGTGGATAACTTCTATAAAAACCACTTAAGCCAAATTTGTTGATTACAATAAAATAGAATACAAATTTAAATCAAGCTAACTAATAAGAATTTTTAATTTAATTTTTTTTTTTTTTTTGATTTTAATCCATCTCTAACTGCAGGATCAACCTTGGAATGTTGTCATTTTTCGGCTGCCCCGCCCCCGCTGCCAGAGTTGTATCCTCACGATCATTTAAATAGCTATAAATTAATAAGCATCCATTAATTTGGCGCGCGGGCGTTGCGCATAAATTTGGTGATTTTCGGATGTATTCAGTGCAGAGGGCTTGGAAGGTGGATGGCGGGGTGTTTTTGTCAGGGGCCGCTTTGCTGGGGTCAGAGTCAGACAAATTATGTGGTTTGCAACACACGCGCCATAAATTTGTCACTTATGCTTGTTGGGGATGAGCTGCCGAGGCTGCTCACCTTCCCCAAAGCACGCTTAATATAATGAGGTGAGGGTATTAAAGTTTTTAGAGGACATAAAGTTTTGATATATGCATAAAATTATATCTTTCGAAAAGCATCTACTATTATGTAATGAAATATATTTTATAAAGTCTAATGCAATGACAAATCTGTGAGCGCAGCAGCTTTGCTGACATTTAAGAACCAGAAAGCAACAACAGCGGGCAGTCCTAAAATGCCTTTAAAGCCAACTCCACAAAGTATCATAGACAAAGCCGCCTGGCGCCTGCAGCAGCAGCAACAACAACAAAATCTCTGTAACTGCTGCCGAACCGGCGCCTTTGGCCGTCAGCTGGGCAGGTGTCAAGCTGTGCGTGTGGCACGGCAAACTTGGCCAAAACAAGCTCGTTACAAATATGGCCATGCGCCAAACCGACACGTTGAAAAACGATTTTATAATTTGCGTACGCGCTTTTTTTCCCACGAGCAATTAAACGGAATTTTCAAAGCAATAACAAAATGCGAGCCATGTAATTAGAACAATTAAATTGAAACCTAACAAGCGATAACAGTTGGTCTCGCACCCTCCTCCCTCTCCCTCCAACCCGGCCAGCTGGTCACCTGCCCCGCGAGCAGAGATGCCAGCGCCGTTTCGTCATAGCCAAGCCGTTCGATCGGTCGGCCCGTTTAGACTTGAACTTAATTTGCATAATTGCTGCGTAAATATTGATATTTGAATTTTGATATTGACCGCAGCGCACTCAGCATATATGGCATATACTGAATTTATATATATATGGCAGATAGCGATAGCAGCTGAAATGCGGGCAGCCCCAATCTGAGTGACAGCGTCGAGTTGAGTATCGGCTGCGGGAACGAGTCCGGGGTTTTTTCTCTGCATGTCTCTTTGTGTCTCAGTGTTTGTTTGTCGTTTGCGTTGCTTAATCGACTGTCAATTTCACATATTAAATATGAAATAAAACGAGGTATTTAATCAAATGGCGCAGCTGTGACTCGCCGAACCGATGATAGCGCTTTCAGTTTCCCACGCTACCAGGCCGCTAATCAGCGACTGGAATCACAAAGGTGCGTGAGGCTACTATGAAGACATCACTCAATACGGTTTGGATGTGGTGGTGAGCGGGGTGGCGAGGGGATATTCAGTTGACACTGATAAATAATCAAAAACTGGCAATCACAAACGTAACTCTGACCAAGACTTAAGCAACTGCAAATTAACTGGCGTTATGGCTAAGAAATTAAGTAGGATTAGATCTGTAGCACAAAAAAAAAAATAATATCGAGTTGCAAACTAATCATAATAAAAATCCTGATGGATCGGCTAGTGTAAATATATTTAAAATAAAAAAAAAAATTTGTTGTAATCTTAGCAAGAATTTGCTAAAAGATCATATCTTTCACTTAATGGAAAAGTTGATGTAAATAAAAAATGTTTAAAATTATTAATCAATAATAATAAACATTTTTAAAAATAAAACAACCATAAATTTTGTTTGTGTACCAGCAGTCAAATAATGACATGAAAGTATTGAAGAAATTTAAAGCAAAACTAATGTTCTTAAACACTAATTAAACTAGTTTAATTTATTTTGTTTAATAAAGTCATTCGCAACTATATAAATCCTCTAAGCTGATCCTGAAATCAATTTTTTTACTTTTTGTTTTTAATATAGCAATCAGTTGCAAAAATCCATTAGATGTTGAGGTAAACGTAGCAGCTTTTAGTGGAATATTATGTGTGTATTTTTTTGGAAGTACGTGTACATAAATTCCGCATAAAGCTGAATGAAAAAAACCTCTTCGCTGAGGTGCAACAAAATTGTTCAAGTGGCTGCTAGTGGCACATGTCCAGCGCCTTGTTAGTGGCAACCGAAAACACAACGTGTAAATTATGCCATAACACAATTAGCCACTTTAGAAGTTGGCTTAAGACTGAGCTGTCTCTTGTTGTTGTTATTGTTGCTGCAATTTTTTTTTGTTTTGGAGCAGGCCATTTGCCACTTACATGCGCCGCAAACATTTGGCAACATGAAACTTTGCTAAAAATGTGTTGCGGTTGCCTAATTAAAAAATTGACTAAAACTAAAAACTAAAAATTAAACCAAAACTGAAGCTAGCTAAGACCTGGCAAACAGGATGCTACCGCTGACAGGGGGGGTTTGTTAGTTGGCCCGCTGCGGGGGCTGTTTAGTTGTCTCGCGAGCTGCTGACTAAAATTAAATCAAGCAAATTACTTTTATCGCTGGCACGCATCTCGAACGCAAGAGCTTAAGCCGCATTCAGGGACAGAGCTGGAGACAACAGTGACAGTGTAAGGGGGGTGGGTGTGCGGGGGAGGGCAGGCAACAGCAGAGCAGGCCGCGTCCGGGGCCAAGTCTTGTGCCTCGAGCTCAGTGCATAAATTAAAGTCTATAAACTCAACTGCCGGCTAAGTGGCGGGCTTCCATTAAGCTCGCTGAGCTGCCAACTGTGCAGCTGATCGATAGCTGTCTATCTTTGGAGACGTAGACCAATATAGACCTGAGCCGCGCTGAGCTGCGCTGAGCTGATCTGATCTGAGTGCGACTGGAGTGCGTCGTCGTCTATGTGGGGAACACTGTGGCCAGAAGTGCAGCAAAGGCAGCTGCGGCGCCACACAATCCAAGCAGAAGTCATTCCCATTTCAATATAGAGTTAAGATCATATAAGGAGACAGAGCTTTGTATCTGGTATATGGGAGATCTATTGGCAAGACCATTTTTCTCAATTACGATTATGAGACGTGTGCCTAGAGAAAAGCCAGACTTCTCGATAGTAGTCGCTATTTGATTAATTGATATTTAAGTGGTGCCATTTTAAGATAAACAAGTTCATTTGTTTATAGAAATGTGAGCTATTTAAATGGTTTAATAATTATATGGCAAGCATTAGATAAAAGAGTATCTATTAATGGTAAATATTAATTTAACATGTATGCTACAAATGATCATATGATATTGGATGATTAGATAACAAAGAACCCTTTCGGAATTTTATACAGAAATATAAATATATAAACATCTGATTAGTGAATTTAATTTCTGCGATTATTTAAAATAAAAACTCAAATTTCTTATTATGTTTTGTAAATGCTATAACGATGACAAAAAAGGTTAAAAGGTCTTTTAATGACCGTATTCACTGATTTTCAACTTACTTAACAAGTACGAAAAAATAAAATATTTTTTCAGAATTTCAACATTTTTTCTCACTCACATATTTCAAAAATGATAAATGTTTCACAGTTAAGCTTAAAATCATTTTAGTGTGGCCCTCTGTTTGACTTTCAGCGCTTGTCAACAACCTGCTGCCCAATGTGCCTTGGCAAAACCCCCCATCCCTTTCACTGCAGCATATTCCATGCATAACTGAATCTATCTATCCACACATGGCACTTTGTCAGTCGATCGGAGTTAGAGTTGGAGTCATAGTCGGAGTCGGAGTCTGGTGATCGCGATTGCGCGCCCGCCTGTCAAATTAGCGGCGTTGCTATAAAAAGTGAAAAGCGTTTTCCAGAGCGCAGCCAGCTAGTGGGACTTGTGACTAGCTGTAGATCTTTCCTAGCCACGTCCCATTGCCCCGCCCTCGTACACTTAGCCCACTGGCAAAGATTCGTCACAGCTGTGCGGCAAAGTCGACAATTTTGAAATTCATGCGATACTCGATGACGATGACGGGGCGATCGGTTGATCGCTGATCACTGATCATTGGTCGTCGAATGTCGATCTGCGACGTAATCGCATGCGGCAAACAAGTTTTAAGAATTTATTTTTATACAATTTTTTCCCTGTTCGCATACAAAAGTGTTGCAGCCGTAATAATAAAATATGTGAAAGAGTGTCCGGGATGGAGAGTCACTTTTGATTTTGATTTCGATTATGATATATTTTTGTTTTTGTTTTTGTTTCTGGCTTTTGATTTTGATTTTGTTTTTGTTATTTTTATTATATTTATGGCATATTGATTAAGCGATTAACATTTGATTAAGGCATTTACAGCCGACGCGATCACTCGAAATTATGAACAGTTGTTGTGGAAAATTACATAAGTAATAAAAAATAAAAATTGTTTACATTGCGCACAGTGAAATGCCAAGAATTTTACAAATTAAACGCCATTTGTTGATGTGCTAATTGCAGTTAATTCCTTTAACAATTGCCTGTAACGGGTTTTGCTCATACGCAATACCCTGGACAACAACTGAATGCGAATGCTTATTTTTTTATTTTATTTATTTATTTACTTTGGTGAGCGAAAATTTTAATTTATGTTGTGTGTAAAATGTCAGACAAACCAAAAAAAAAAAAAATAAGTGACAACAGAAATGTCAAATTGTTGCTGACAAGCTTCAAGTGGAACCCGCGGCACTGGACATTGTACTCGAGTTCCCATACACCTACACACTGTACTGTTACATATTACTTATAGACATACACACACATATATATCTTACGTCTCTGATCGGTAAAAACAATGCCAGCAAATTATATAAATCATTTGAAATGCCATGTTCTTAATAGGGCACAAGACACTTCGGACACTTTGGACGTACGACATAGACACGGTCAACGTGTCCAAGAAGTCGAAACACTCAACTAGTCTATCCGCAGCTGCTGTGCTTACGCCGGGGCTGGGTAGCCGGTAGAGTTATGAAGCTTAAAAGGTTTATCGTGAAATTGTCAATCAATTTAATGCAGTTAAGTAGTTAAAATTGGGCACAAAAACTTCTGTTCAACAAGAGTTACGGGTGGAAACTAAAGCGCAAGAACTGTCTTGAATTGTTAGATAATTCTACACAGAGAAAAGAAGAAGGATTAAAGTTAAGTTACAATGAACATGAATAAAACACTTGAATTACTTACATTGGGTAGAAAAATCCTAAATTTAAATTCCTGTTTTTATTTCTTTAATGGTTTTTCGTATATTCTGGGTTTTTACAACACTTAGTTACGGAAATTTGGTAGCTCAGCAATATAATGATTATTTAATAATAGATAAATATTGGTTGGTTCCATTCCAAAAAAAAAAAAACGCTACTGTTACGAAAAAAAAAACAGAATCTGGCTCATTGCGTGTTGGCCATTTCGGCTAGTTGTTTGTAGCGCACTTTGTCGCATTTCTTGAACTTTCTTGAAATCGCTTTTGATGGCATGCTCCTGCAAATACTCGATATACTCCTCCATCTACAACATAAATGGCGTAAAAATTACGTCGAAATGGTTTTTGTAACGTTTTTGAGCCAATTTAATCAGTTTCTTGTTGGAGCAGTAACCACTGTTAGCCATTATCTAAGTGCTGATAATTTTGTTCTTATTTCCTTTAACAAGTGGTGTGGAAAGTGCGAAAATGAAAAATTTCCAATAAATTTATATTTTGTCAGAGATGCCGCAGCCTGCCTGCTTGCCAGCATTGACATTTTAATACCAAGACTCTAGTCAAATTGGAACCGTCAAGCAAATGAATTGTGTGTGTATAAGAGACAAAGAGTCAAAGCGGCAAACCAAACCTAATTGGCCCAAAATCCAAAGGCAAACCTAATGAACTGAGCGCAGCCAAAAGCCGCCAACACCAACACCAACAACAACAACCACAAGCGAGGCTATGTAAATCGATTTGTCGATTTGTCATACGAGCGCCACAAAACCGAACAGTGGAACAACTGAACTGACTGACAAACCCAAACAAGCGACGCCAAACTGACGCTTGGCATCTTCAAATGAGTGTGAGCCACCACCAGCAGCAATGGCACCACCAGCACCACAGCACCACAGAACCCACTTGGGAGCACTTGGAGCGCTCTGGCTGGGGGTTGCCGACACGCTTGTAGGTCGCCAAAGGTCCTGCCGTGAATTGTCATTGTCGTGAGTTGCATAATGCCGCACAAAATCGACAACGTCAACAGCGACAACAACAACAACAGAAACAGCAACAACCTTAACAATAATATGTAAGCAACAACCACAGCTTTAAGCACTCAAGAGTTGTTGGCCTGGGCCAATTCTTAAGCTTTGCCTCGTTCCTTATTTTTGTTGGCCAATTTCAAAGCAATTTCCAAGCATCAGTCGTAAATCAAATACAACTTCAGCTTTGACTTCAGCGGCGTCGCAAACATTTCAACACCTTCGCAAAGACCTTGACGTCTAGTTGTTGTTGTTGCTGTTGTTGTTGTATAGAAATCGAAATCGAAATCCAAATCAGTAGCAACCAAGTGAGTCTGCTAATTTGGCTCATTTTGTTTTTAAGTAATTTGTACTTCACTCCTTTTGTTTTTGCCTGCCTTTCGTAGTTGTTGTTGTTGTTGTTGCTTTTGTTGTTTCTTTTGCTGCAACATTAAAGTGCAAATTTTAATGGCCCTCACAAGATTCTATTTACCTGCCCAGGTTGCTGTTGTTGTTGCTGTCCAGGTCTGCAATATAATTAAGTTTCGTGGCCACAGACCTTGGCTTGTGTTGCGATTTTGATAAAATTGACCCGAAAATAATTTAGCTAACTAAGGGTGATAGAGAAGGGGGAGAGACGGCAGCGAGGCGGGACACAAGACAATACAAAATAACAACAATAATAACAACAACAACAACAGCAGCAACTACCATTGACGGTAGCTGATTTTGTCAGTCAGCTTTTGTCTGGTAGTCGGTTTTGGGGCAATGTCAGAAAAGCGAATTAAAATTCAAAACTCGTGACTTATTTAATTATAATGAGTTAAGATTAGAAACGTTTTAACGGGAGCAACGCCAAACAATTGGCGGCAAATGGCACACAAAGCGAGATTTTTTGATAGCTTGAGAACCTTTTTCAACTTGGCCATTCGTATATGTCATATGTGCAGCTAAATGTCGTCTGGAATGAGGCCAGCTTTATTGGTTAACAATCTTATTTAAATTAATGATAAATTTAATTACTTTTAGATAAAAGATAGAACAAAAAAATATATAGAAAGTATTTCTAATGTAGATAATATTGATATGTTAGGCAACTTATCAAAAAATTTTTTTGACTCACATTTTCAGTATATATAAATTGCAAAAACTGTATCTTTTAATTTATTACCCTATTTCATATAATTGTTTTTGTATTATTATTTTAACTGATTACTGAAATTCTTAGAAAGAAAAAAAATCACTTTGCGTTCGAATCGCATTCCGATCATCAATAATACGCTCCATTCATTATTCATATTTAACATCCATTCAATATTTCATTCACACATTTAGTCACCCTTTCAATTACCTTGGCTAACCGTCTGGCCAGCTCTACATTTGAGGAACTTTTGCACAATCGCGGCACAGTTTATGAAGCAGTTTCTCATGTTCGCTCTCGAGGTCAGCTTGCAACATCTTCAATCAAACAACAGCAGCAGCAGCGACTGCTGCAACTGCAACACCTACGTGCAACAACAGTCGTAACATTTTGGCCAAAAATAAAACGACAAGCAACAACGACAAAAGTCATAAATTCAAATCCCATTTGTCAGCATTAGAAAATTATTCAGCCAAAAAAAAAAATATCTAACTATGGTACAAACAACTGCAACAATAACAAACGAAGAGTTTAGAGACCTCTTTCAATGGTCCCCCCTCAGGTACCCTGCACCTTTGGCAGCGATTTAAGCGAGGCAGCCTCGTTTGTTCATTTAAATTCATAAATTAAATTACACGACATGCACAATAATAAAAACGATTTGAGGCCCACACGCAAACAGCATTTTCTACTCGTACAGCCAGAGATTCATTAAAGATTTTGCCCACTAAACAACAGCAACAACACCTAAAATGACAACAAAGAACAAGAGGGGGCAGCGGGGTTTTTTTTTGTATTATTTATTCGATTGTTGTAATCTCATAAGCAACATGCACAATATGTTTAACTTTCAGACAAACCGACAGCGGACAATATTCCAAATTTACAATTAAACAAAAAAAATGATGATGATGGTGATGCATGAACAACAACAACAACAACAGCAACAACAAGAGCAACAAACAACAGTTGAACGCATGCGCGGGCGCCATCATCAACTGCCAACGGGCATCAACTTGAGGCATCCACCAGCAGCAGCTGTGGCAGCAGGGACAGTTACCCGCCATCGCCAAAGCCGAGTTGCTGCCATTGCCAAATTTGGTCAGGCTCAGGCCAATGTGTGGCAGCAACAAGCGGAAGCCAACAACAGCAACAACAAAGTCAACTGCAGAAGTGTCATACGCCAAAAGCAACAAAATAAAATAAAAGAATCGACTCTTGAGAGCCAACGCCATGGGAATTCGTAGCTGGCGAGTGGGTGACAGATATAGTCAGTGGATAAGGTGTGCGTGTGTGTGTACGAGTGTGTGTGTGTGTGTTAGTGTGACCAATGTGCAAATTTTTAGTTGACACACTGAATTATTGTGCGATTGCAATTCATAATGTCAAGTTATGTTGGTAAACATTTATGCTTCTAGCTAAAACTCACATTTGTTAAGGTTTAAAGTAAATTCCTAATGTTTTTTTGTAATATTACATTTTATACAATTTATTTGTGAATTTAAGAATTTTTATAAGCATCAAATTGAACTTGTCTGTATATTTTGCTTGCCCAAAATGGTCCATTAGGTTAATCATGTTTAAGTTAATCTTCTATTAAATTCTTTACAAAAATTCCAAAATTATTTAAAAAATCTATACAACTTTTTCAACAGACCTCAGGAAAGAATTTATAGATAATTGCATACATGCTTGTACTAATTTGTATCTATATTAAAATAGTTGTTATTAAGTTTTCTGTCTTTTTAAATAACTGTTCCTATAGTTTACGTATTTTTTTTTATTAGGAAGTAATACATGACTTCAGCTTCTTTTATGGCTCTTTAAATTTTAGCTTATTTTGTTTTAAGTTTTGTCTTTTTTTTTACCCAGCCAGCTCTACTTATATGGATGGTACTGCATACTCAGCATGACTTTTCCAAAAAAAATCCAAATTGAAAGAAAAAATTCAATTATATGCATTACTTTTCAGTACTCACAAATTTTGATTGATGTTGGCAAATCGATCAATGTCAGGAAATGATAGCAAGGTTATGACAATTATCAGCGACTTGGCAAAAACAAAGTCAACAACAACTGCAATCATCATTATCATCATCATAACCATCAGCAACTGCAGGTGGAAATCGTAGTCTAAGAGCAAGAAGCTCGTTTGTTCGTTTTGGGAATGCCAAATGGCAAATGGAAGTTGCCCAAGTGTATTAATTATACGACACGTTGACCCATAAAACTCAACAGACTTGACAATTCTTTTGCCTCGTTCTTTAGTTGTTGTTTTGCGGCCCACAGTCGATCACATTGTGACTCATTGACCGCAGCAACAACAGCTGCCGCGCCCCCCTCCGTCATTGTGCGTTGCAGCTTTTGCAACTTAGGTGCGTTTTTTTAGAACCAGCCTGGGCCCAGAGACTCTGCAACTGTGGGACCAAATCCGGGCCCGGCTGCTGCTGCTGCTGCTGCAACTGCTTCGGCTGCTGTTGCTTATTGCCAAGCCATTTATTGCCTTCATGGCACTCAATTTGTTTGGCCGGCGGCTGCTGCCTCAATAATAAAATGTTTTTTATTATACAATTTAGTTGCTTTAACTTGCGTGTAAATCGCCTTTTTGCATATTGACACATAATCATTGTCTTTGCCAGCGCTGCGCAAAGCAAACGAACAAGTCAGCTGTATGACGAATTTAGATTACCCTTATTTAACAGCAGAAGAATTACAATTTTATAGTATATATGACAGGAGTATGATGATGAAATTTATCATAGTTATTAATTCTATATTCGGAGGTATAACAAATATTACTTACCGTCTTTGCTACTGCACTATTTTTCTCCTTTTACAGAAATAAATGTGTCCGGATTTTAGAGCTTATGTCCGGATTACAGAATATATAATAGGTACAATTTAAGTGAATTATTGAAGAATTATTGGAATATCCGGGTGTCCGAATTAACGCGATTGTGCTATTTATAAAAAATAAATAAATATATATATAAAAAATTAAATACATTAATAAATATAAAATAAACGGTAATAAAAACAAGCTAGAAAAACAAAAAGATTTGTGTCATGATCTTTTTAAATAAATACATTTTAGTATTTACAAACCAAATACTATCTATCAGGTAGAACGATAAACCATATTTATTTAACATAGCTCATATTCGAAGCAATCTTCTTGCGTGGCTTAGTCAAAGCACAAAATGTTAGGGTATATCTACAACTTATTACACGTTGCGCTGAAAACCGTTGCAAACCTAATGAACATTTTCATTTACCTGACTGCAACGCGTGGGCGGACTGAGACTGAACTCGCTAGAGACAGCGAGAGAGAGCGAGACGACGGAAGGTGAAGAGAGTGGGAGAGGGGGAGCTAGAGATTGGCTCTGGTTGGATTCCGCCTAGTGTTACCAAAATGCCTGCCATAATTTAACAGGTCTAATAAGCAAAAGCGAAATGTGGCTACTTTCTGATTGGCTTCAGACTAGGCCAAAATGCTTGGCTAATGAGGTTAATCATGGCCAACTAAGCAGCCAAGTGACAGTGGCGACAACTTGGCTAAAAACGTTGCTCAACAGGCCGCTTGACTTTCGAGCATAGCCGTTAACAAGTTTTTGGCAGCGGCACATAATAATTTTAATACAATTTACTTAAAGCTGCCTGAAATTAAAGTGGGTGCAATTAGTTAGGGTATTAAATTACCTAAATATATGTATGTATGCAAATGTATGTATTTGTTGTCTGCAGAACATCACGATTGGGTTAAGTGACTCACAGAAATATTTATACCAAATTTGCACACTAAGTGCCCAATAGGTGCCCCTTGCTGGGGCAGCAACCTGCATGGCCTGCATGCAAGCGTTTGCATCTTTGGGCCACTTCATCTATTGGCAATGCTATCCGAATTGTCTGGCTGGCAGCAGCGTACTGTAAATTGGATGCTGACCTTATAAAGGTGAGCAACGTGCGTCTGCCGGGAGACCTCTGCGACGGCAGCCAGCTATCGATTGTGCAAGCAACTAGCATGTTGCATGCCTCATAATAAAGCATGCCCAATGGACAGCAACAACAGCAACATGCAGCACATGATTGAATTACATTTTGCACAGCAGCAGCAGCAACAGCAACAGGAACAACAACAAAAACAGCAACAGCAACAGGCAACATGCAGGCAGGAGCAGGGCAGAAGCCAAAGCATCAAAAGGCAGCCACAATGTTGCCAACGGTAGCTGCAACAGCAGACAACAACATTGTTGTTGCAAGCCATGTTGCTGCCGTTGAGAGCGTGAGCCTGCACGTGTGTAAGCCGTTGCAAGTTGCTGCTGCGAGTCTCGACGTCTACGTTTGCTAATTAGACGTCATTGTCTGCTCTCTGAAGCGGCTTTTTGGCATTTTTTGTTTTTTTTTTTTTTTGTTATTTTCTGGTCAGCTTCAGCTGGGAGCTGCAATTTTCGACACGCTGCAGCGGCCATTGTTATCTTGGCCAGCGCTAAAAGGGGTCATTATGTCAAGGATTTCGTGGCTGCTGCTGCTGCTGTTGGCTTCCTCATGATGACGGTGACTCATGAGCTGTTAGCGTTTCAGTGTCATTCAGTTGGCGGCTACTGAAGTTTGCCAGCTGCAATTAAACGACTGACAAAATGACTGACAATTCAAGCGGCTGTGACTGTGACTGGGTCTGTCTGTTTGTCGGCCAGTCAGCTTTTGGGTAATTGCTAATCCCGCTAACGAGCCGATTGAATCGAATCCGCGACCAAAGCCAGTTGCTGCTGTTGGCCATGTCCAGTGGGCGGCACATTAGTTGTTTTTATTTTGATTTTTTTTCTGTATTTTTTTTCTTCAATATATGCAACTGGCTAGCGAGTGCCGAGTTAATGTGGCCAATGATTGCGTCTAATGATTGATTGCCAAAGATACGCCACCGATCTGCACCAGAGTCGAGATCCATCGAGAGTAAAATTGCAAATGAAACTGAAAATTGGTGCGGGCCGAGACGAGACGAGACCAGACGAAAGCAAAAGCCAAAACCAAAACCAAAACCAAAGCCAAAGCTAATGCAATATTCGCTTCGACAGAATTGCAACTGCAACTGCAACTGGTTCCTGGGACTTGAACATCGCGCGTGACGTTGCTGACCCACTGAACCCACTGGCGTTGCCTGCAGTGGGTGGCTCTTGGTTCAGTGGGTTGCCTCGCTTTCGTCGCGGGCGCAAATTGCACAAAATATTGAAATACGAGTAATGCGCGTACATTAAACTTTATTGATTTCGATTGCATAATTATCTTAATTCCGAATATAAGTTTATATTAACCGCTGGATCAGAGTGCAAAAAATGCATAGGAAAATTGTCTCAAATTGATCATGTTTTTAGCTGGAGTAGAGGCAAATCAACAACAAGTTACACTATTTTATATTACATAATTTCCGATTTCGTTTTTATCCCATATTCTTAATGGTAACTTTCTCTCACTCTCGCTCTCTTCTTTCGTGCCTTTAGTTTCTTTCGAAGATGCCTATCGATAGTGGTTGTTAAAATTAATATAAAATATCGATAAAAGATAAGATAACGATATTTTAAAGTCGCACAACTCTAATTTGATTCTACATTTAAATTTTATACATTTTTGAAAATAAAATTTTTTTCAATTTTTGGTCAAAAAATCATGTAAACCCCCCTTGTATATTTTCAAAAAAAAATTTTTTTTTTCAAATTCTAAAATTGCGAATTATTGTTTTTAATCAATTGTAATTGTCATAATTAGTATAAAAAACAACGTTAAAGTCGATTTTAAGGAGATCCATTTTTTGGTCAAAAATCATGCCAAAATTTACAAAAATTTTGACATGTAAAGTTCTCAGATCGGTGGCTCTCATATTTCAAACACGTACAACTTTGTCAAAACTGAACCGATTTTCATGTTTGATGCCATTTTGATCATTATTTGGCCTCTACTTTGATTCTACATTCAAATTTTATACATTTTTGAAAATAAATTTTTTTTCAATTTTTGGTCAAAAAATCATGTACTCCCCCCTTGTATATTTTCAAAAAAAAATTTTTTCCAAATTTTAAAATTGCGAATTACTGTTTTTATTTGATTGTAATTGTCATAATTAGTATAAAAAACAACATTAAAGTCGATTTTAAGGAGATCGATTTTTTGGTCAAAAATCATGCCAAAATT